>AYEL01081787.1:0-78564 GCA_000484575.1 Olivierus martensii | reverse complement strand
CTGCATAGCTTCTAAAACATTTATTTTTTTTTTCGAAGCATCTGAAATTTCCATATTTTCAAGTTCAGTTAATGCCCTTTGAACCAGCTGTTTTCGGTAATTAACTTTAAAAGCGTGTATCACACCAAGATCTAAAGGTTGGAGTTTGCTTGTGCAGTTTGGAGGCAAAAATTCCAAGCGCACATTCTTTAAATTTATTTTAACATGCGCGGTGCAATGGTCAACAAATAAAATGACATTTCTCTTTTCTAATCGCATCTTTTTATCAAACTTTTTCAAAAAATCCTGGAAAATATCTGCTGTCATCCATGAGTTTTTGTTAGATTCGTATTCTGTAGGAAAGCTTTTCACATTTTTAAAACAACGGGGCTTTCGTGCATTTCCGATTACTAAAGGGGTTAATTTGTTGCTTCCATCAGCATTTGTACAAAGCAGAACTGTTAAATGCATTTTACTTAATTTTCCACCATGACAAGATTCACCTTTCAAAACATAACTCTTGTCTGGCATAAGATTATAAAAAAAAGTCCAGTTTCATCAGCGTTGAAAATGTTTTTTTTCGTATCTTTATGTTGGCCAGATCGATTATTTGGAAACATTATGGCTTTCCATACAGAAGCCTGTGCTCGAAATCGGGTCCCATTCTTTGGAAAGTATATGGTAGTCTGAGGTCATGCTGTCGATTGCCATTCTGAACAGTCTACCATCCAAAGTAGCGGCCCATGACAGGGTCTCAATTTGCCAACTTACTAATCAACAGATTGAAAAATAATGTCACTTGTTGAGAAAAAGATATCTACAATGATTATGCTTCCATAAATATTACGTAGATTGAAGAGATATGTGTCTCTGTCATAGACAGACTTATACGCTACTTCTGTTATATTTTCTTTCACTATGATAAAATTGTTATAAACCATTAAACAGTTTTATTAGCTTACGGAAAACATTAGTTAATTCCAAAATTTTTATATTGGTATTTATTTTTATTGAATTTATAGAAATATGCACAATTCGAAAAATCATTTCATAAATGTATACAAGAATTACAGAAAATAAGATTTAGGTTTAAAATATTAAAACGTTTTTAAAAGTTATAGAAAGTTATAGATTTCAGAAATAATAAAACGTATTTATTGTATAAAAAAGACGAATAAAAATATTCTTATCGTTATTTTCAATATATTTCACACGAACTTCTTTAATAAGACCAGATAAATTACAGATCACTTACGGGTAAGATCAGAAAATGCTCCAAGAAGTGTCCATTGGAGAGGCTAAAGAATTTCATCACGACCCGTGAGATCACGATTTGACATCATTCTTGAGCTTCTCAGCTGAGATTTTTCGGAGCATTTTCTGAACCCACCCTATATTGTCATCATGGATTATTATTATTACAAATCAAAGACAATCTACATATGTAACTTCTTGTATTATTGAATAAAAGCATAAAATAGACTTTCATTCAATTGAATGCCTATATTTGTAATCTCGTTATTTCTAATGAAAAAGTCACAGTGAAAATATTTTTATTCTGTTGTTATGTAATATTTATATGCCTCTGTTTGTTTATTTATAGACTGTTTTCTGAAGGAAAAATGACTTATCAGATAATAATCACTGACCTACATGTTTATCTGCTGGCTATTTGTCTGTCCTTACTAATAGCTTTGAATTAATTAGTAGATTTGTATGAAATTTGTGATGATGTTCTATAATTAATTTAAGGATTATCTCAACACTGAATCAATTAAAATCATTTAAAAAACGACGTTCAAATATCTTAAATACTCACGTAATATATCCTAAGCTGTTCATTTAATTTTTATAACATTTAGCCAGATGATCGTGCCGTTGAATATGATTTCCATATATCAATTAACACTTTATCTGTAACTACGAGTATTTAAAAATGACAGACATTCAAATGTCAAAGGTTTTGAGCTATTCCATTCATCTTTTTGAAAATTTTGCAAAATGGTCAAGCCAGCGGCCCGAGTTCGCGTCCCTGGTCTGGTCACAAAATGGTCAAGCCAGCGGCCGGATGGCTGAGTGGTAACGCGTTGGCGTACCACGCTGGAGGACCCGGGTTCGCGTCCCTGGTCTGGTCACGGATATTTTCAGGGTGCTGGGCCCGGCCCGGTGATCCCCGTCCTTCACCATCCGGCCCCCCTCCACGGGTGTGGGTGCAGCCCGTGGTTGGAACTGGCCCCGCCCCCTTAGTAATCTCCCTGATTGGAAAGGGGGCGTAAAATATGCAAAAACAAAAAAAAAATGATCAAGCCATTAATGTCGCATTTTAAGTGGCATTAATCAATTCTATAGATTTAACTATTAAAACTGACGAGTATTCAATCTTCGAGATAAAGATGAAAGAGTAGTGAATGATGAGCTTACCCTGCATATTTGTTTAATTGATTTTTTTTATTGACAAGAAATAACCCCAAGCGTTAACGCAAGGGCAGCGTATGACTTACCTGAGTTGTGTTTACAACATTTAGAATGCAATATACTTAGATTATTATAAGATGAAAGAGTAGTGAATGATGAGCTTACCCTGCATATTTGTTTAATTGATTTTTTTATTGACAAGAAATAATCCCAAGCGTTAACGCAAGGGTATGACTTACCTGAGTTGTGTTTACAACATTTAGAATGCAATATACTTAGATAATTTACATAACTTACAACATTTACATAATTTACAACAACATTGTTAACAACATTTACATAATTGAACAACATTTACAATAATTGAACAACATTTACATAATTTAATGTATAAATTAATCGCATTCTTCGGAGAAACTAAAGAACTACTTGCAAAGAATTACGAGAAATCACTTTTCGTCAAAGTGAAAATTATTTAACGGATTTCTCTTGCAATAAACGGCTATGGTTTCTATCTGTTACTATCGGTTCCCCACTATCTGTTACGGTAGAAAACGTAACAGATAGTGGGGAACTGGCCTAAAGTCGGGGGATATGCCACACTGATGCAAAAATACATTATTTTGATAGAAAAACATTGTAGAGATTTTTCGCATACGCATGCCTTGGTCGATGTCGCAAATGAATTACAGTTGGTAGACATCTCATAATTATCTACTAATTTTTTCCTGAAAATAACTGCAAGCAACCATAGGCATTGATTCACGGAAATAGGTGGAAGTTGCCCCCATGCAAATTTGAACATGTAGGCAAAAGTATATTTTCGTCTTTGTGTAATATCAATGTCACAAGTTTTGAGATACGACTTCATTATCGTTTACCCAACAGTTTTGATTTTTCTAGCTATATTACACAATTAGCATATAGATAAATATTCTGTATATAATATTGTTAAATAAACTTATGTAGGGTTTTTGTTAAATAAACTTATGTATGTTGTGTGCAGTAAAGATTTATTTTTTTCAACAAATGACGCCATTTTCCACTCAGTAGGAGTACTAAGTGGCGGGGCGAAACAGGCCCTTCCACAGGCTCCCCACCCATGATTCTGAAAGAATACTATGTGGTGGGGTGAAACAAGCCCTTCCACAGGCTGCCCACCCATGCGGAGGGGTCAGCTGGATTGTGGAGGACGGGGATCGACAGGCCGGGCCCGGACCCCATGATAAATATTTTCAAGGGGTGGGACCTGAGAATGAACCCGGGTCCTCCAGAGTGGAAAGCCGAAGAGTTTCCAAGCGGCCAATCCAGCCGACTGCTGTAAAGGTATTTTTTTGCATATTTTACTTTCCAATCAGAGAGATTACTAAGGGGGAGGGGCCAGTTCCAACCACGGGCTGCACCCACACCCGTGGAGGGGGCAGGATGGTGAAGGACGGGGATCACCGGACCGGGCCCAGTACTCCGAAAAAATCCGGGACCAGACCTGGGAGGCGAACCCGAGTCCTCCTGCGTGGCACTCAGCCATCCGGCCGCCAAGCTGTAAAGGTATAGTCTGACCCCGAAAAAATCCGGGACCAGACCTGGGAGGCGAACCCGAGTCCTCCTGCGTGGCACTCTAAGTTACCACTCAGCCATCCGGCCGCCAAGCTGTAAAGGTATAGTCTGTCCATGCTGTAAATAGATATGGTGTGCCTATGCGCATCGCTTCCCCCCAGTGACGTTCGTTGTGACGTCGGCTGGTACACAGCAACTATGTATGTCATAGCAGTTAACCACCAAATCTGTAGAAATATCAATTTTTTTTAATATTGAAAGTAATGTAATTATTTAATATTTTAAATAAATATGCTATTTCTTTGTTTTATTCAAATAAACAATTATTTTAAATTAAAACTAATGATTAAATAGCCCAATCATTTTTTGAGAACGTACGAATATACTGTATAACTAATTTTGAAAAGGAAATTAAATTTTTTCAATTGTTTTATACAAATGATAAAAATATAAATTAAGTTTAATGCAACAGAAATAATAGTCCTATAATTATGTGGGATCCAAGGGCTAGGGCCTGCTGGAAAACGTCACTTCTCACCCGATCGTAACTTAGCGATCTTGACAATTTTAATGTCGACATCGGGTGAGAGTGGCCTCTGTCCGAAATTGCGCAGATCACCATTTTTATTTAAATTTTCAATTAATTTAGATTCTAACTCGTTAATATGTCAGAATTCACACTTTCAGTGTAGTGCCTGTGTACCAGATGACGTCATGCGCACAACGGCTTTATTTAGGACGACCGATGAGCACACCATTTTATTTACACCATGAGTCTGTCCAAGTTAGTTGTGTGGGAAAACGTCACAAACTGGAATAAGTTCATTTACAACTAAGGGGTGTACATGCAGAACGGATGGGAAAACTGGGAATTCTAATTACATGAGTTTTTTTAGATTGATTGTTGTTACTTTTTGAAAAATCCTTTTACATTATATTAAAATTTATATAAAAATAATTTTTTTTTTAAGCTGATGCTTACCCATCAACTTAACAACAAACGTTCCTTTTTTACACAATAGACCAGTCTAGATAAGGCATGCGCAGTCTGAACCCACACAACTAACTTGGACAAACTATATATTTTTTTTTTTGTTAACAGATGACGCCACTTTCCATTCAGGGAGAATACTAAGTGACGGGGCGAAACAAGCCCTTCCACAGGCTTCCCACTCCTGCAGAGGGGTCAGCTGGATTGTGGAGGATTGGGTTCGACGGACCGGGCCCAGACCCCATGATAAATATTCTCAAGGGGTGGGACCCGAGATTTGAAACCCGGGTCCTCCAGAGTGGAAAGCAAAGCCGAAGCGTTTCCAGATGGCCAATCCGGCTGACTGCTGTAAAGGTATTGATTGTTACTCTTTTCCTCTAGTTTCCTATCCCACTTCTGGATAGAAAGCTTTCTTCCTCTAGTTTCCTATCCCACTTCTGGATAGAAAGCTTTCTTGATGTTATTTATCTCTTTTCCATTTTCCTTCCCTTTGGGCTATACATTTGAGTGGATCCCCTACCCAAACAATCGCTATGTAACATAGATTTTTTACATATTTTACGCCCCCTTTCCAATCAGGGAGATTACTAAGGGGACAGGGCCAGTTTCAACCACGGGCTGCATCCAACCCGTGCTGAAGGGCCGGATGGTGAAGGATGGGGATGACCGGGCCGGGCCCTGTACCCCGAAAAAATCCGGGACCTGACCCGGGACGCGAACCCAGGTCCTCCAGCGTGGCACGCCAACGCGTTACTATTCAGTCATCCGGCCACCCGTAACATATGGTTATTAATCGACCACAAGTTTCTACAATTATTGTATTTTTTGTTAATTATCAAATTTCATATTTTAAACAAATATTTTTACATTTCTCAGTATTTTAAATTAATATAAAAAATTATTCGATCTGGCTGACCCTTTCACAGGGACGGGCAGTCGGTGGAAGGGGTTGTTTCGTCCAGTCACAATGTTCTTACGAAATGAAAGTGGCGTCATCTATTGACAAAAAAAATGAATAAATTTATTTCGAGTTAAAGCCTTCACTGCTCATCAGTACATTTGACTAAAATTAAAGTATTTAAAATTACTAAAAAGAAAATTTTTACATAGATATTTTATAATTATTTCATTTTACTTTTACAATTTCTTAAAATTCTTTTATATATATTGATTTACATAATATTCGATATTTCCTTGTTTTTCAAACTGTCATTACATCGTCTTTTTGTTTCACAATTAAATATTATGTCTTTATCCTACAGGCAAATACATTTTTTAACTAGATTCTAATTAAATTATTTATATACTTTTTATCTTTAATTACTTTTTTTAATTTGATTGCATTCTGTTGATTTATCATCTTTATTATATGTTAAAGGAAGATAAATCAACCGAACACTATATAATTTTTAAATTTTATAAAACAATATCTAATTCTTCCTCCTCAATATTTTATATTTTAATTTGCATACTATTACTCAATGACAATTTTGCTCTATGACGTTAACGCCCTGTTAGAAATATTTTTACATTTTTCTTTTTAATTATATTAATCTATTAATTGTTTAATTCTACTCCTTTACAGAGCCGGATCTAGTTAGTGTGCGGCCCAATTGGAATATTTTTCGCGGGGCCCCTCTAAATATGGCTTATATGTATAAATAAAATAAGTAATACTTATAAATAAAGACCCATTTTTGTCGGCTGGATTGGCTACGTAGAAACCCTTCGGCTTTCCAATCTGGAAGACCGGGGTTCGAATCTCTAGTCCCACCTCTTGAAAATATTTATCATGATCATGAAGTCGGGCCCTCCCGTCGATCCCCGTCGTCGACCATCCGGCTGATCTCTCCACAGGGATGGACAGCGTGGGAAGGACTTCTTATTATTCTTATAGAAACAAAACTGGCGTCATCTGATGACAAAAAAAAAACGAAAGATTTGGATAAATTTCACCTTGATGTGAAAATTTGAACAATTTTATTTTCATTAAAATAGCAATTTCTTATAGAAAGAAAACTGGCGTCATCTGATGACAAAAAACAAAAGGATTAATTATTTTGACAATTTATATCTAATGCGTAGTTTTGTATTTGTATGCTTTTATCTGAGATAAATTTCACTTGATGGGAAAATTTGAACAATTTTATTTTTCATCGGAAATAGCAACCCCGTGGCCTAATTAGCATATATTAGTTTTCAATATAACATATTAATTAGAATCCACTCCAGAGAGATATGATTAGGATTAATTACCCTGTACAAACCTTTACTCAAAATCTTGAGGTAGAGCTCAATGCCAAAAAGTAATTGAGTGTGTGGACGTTTTCGATAATTGTAATCTTCTGTAACTTCCTTCATTATATCGTACCGTTTATACTTAACGAAATATTGAAAAACGATACATATATTTTAAAATATTTTTTCGTAATACAATATTTAATTACATAAACTTTGACAAACACGGGGCCCCCTCAAGCGCGGGGCCCGATTGGTTGCAATCGGTGCAATCGGCTTAAATCATCATATATTAATAGTGAAACGTGGTTGGCTGTGCCTATAAATATTTAGAACGTGGTTGATGATTCCTATAAATAGAAATCGTTAGAAAAATCTAATCCACGAATTTCTGTGACAGCCAAAATTTTTTATCGTTATTCACAATTTAAAAATTAAGCAATAAAAATTAAATTAAAATTATATATTTTTTAAAAAGACAAAATCTGCAAGTGGCTCTATAACTTAATAACATTTTTTATCGTTATTCACAATTTAAAAATTAAGCAATAAAAATTAAATTAAAATTATATTTTTTTTTAAAAAGACAAAATCTGCAAGTGGCTCTATAACGTTAATAAGAGCTGCCATTTAATGATCTCATATAGAGTATGTCTGTAATCTGAATGTAATAAATAAGAATAAATACAATAATCTGTTAATAAAAATTCGTTATTAAATCTAAATTATGATAAAAATTCGTAATTAAATCTAAATTATGATATAAAATATTTACGTGTGCCGCCAAATTTTAAAATATTAAAATGTGTTCCTCAACAGAAAAAAAAAGATTAAGAACCACTGCTCTAACCTATAATTTACTGTAACTTTTTTGTACACTGTTAATGCAATTTGCAAACGTCTGAACAGATTGTATAGATTAAACGCCCAAAACAAATTAGTTTTCGAATATAAACACACACAAACAAATAAAATAATTCGTATTATTTATAAAATATTCAACGGAATATATAAAGAGGATATTACAATATTCTGAAAGTATATTATTCAATTGAAAATATACATGGCAACAATTCTCCCTGGATATATTTTAAAGAAATAGCTAATAAAAATGCACAATCCACTTACAATGAAGTTTATTTCTTGATGTTCCTGTAACGGAATATATAAAGAGGATATTACAATATTCTGAAAGTATATTATTCAATTGAAAATATCAATGGCAACAATTCTCCCTGGATACATTTTAAAGAAATAGCTAATAAAAACGCAGAATCCACTTACAATGAAGTTTATTTCTTGATGTTCCTGTATATATTTATATACAGAAATAAACTACAACTTCACATGGGGAACTTTTGATTCTCTATACACTTTATTACGACTTTCTGTTTACAACAGATGGCTATAAATAAGCTTATTTGTTCAAAATGTGATTACATATGCTGTATACAGAACTAAGTACTTTTTCAAAATTGTTCCTAAAATAACCTATAAGGCATTTGTTATCGAGAAGGACAAAATCATATTAAATAAATTTATCAATAAAGTAATTAAAAATCATTAAATTTTAAATGTTATTATCACGATGCAAAATAGGCAAAGCGATTATCTGTAAGCTTTACATCTTTGAAGGACGACAATAATTGAATAATTCAAGCGCGGGGCCCGATTGGGTGCAATCGGTGCAATCGGCTTAAATCCGGCACTGCTCCTTATTCCTATTAAATAAATTACTATTATTAGTTATATGTAAATTATATTATTTTCTTTTAATTTGAGTTTATATTCTATTTTTTTTTAATCTGATATCTATACTATATTTAAATCGATATTATATCTATACACTGTATATGACGATGTTCTACAACAGGGCCTGATATCCATACTGCAAAGGGGTATGGGACTCGATTTCTAAAGTACACTAAATTCAAGCTGTTGACATATTTAGAATTCATACTGGCAATTAATATAAGGAATGATGATGATTATTTCGACAGTCAAGTGAACGGGGGATGGAACCATTGGACAATCTATTGGGGGTCTGGAGTCATCAAAAGGTTCTGTTCTACAACAACGTAACTTATATCATTATTCTTTAAAGTTGTAACTTGCTCATTTATTCTATCTCTCAATTTTCTTATAATTTATCCAACATAAGAATTCACCATGTATATAGTTAGACATCCATGGAATTCCCATAAGTACTGTATTTAAAAATTTATATAGGACATTCTCTTTTTCAAATATAAAAGTATCTTTAATTGTATTTATACACTATAAATTATTATTTCTATTTTATTATTTAATTTAGGTGCTAATAAAACATTAAATATTTTTTTGTGTTTTTTCAAAACAATTATTGATATGTAGTATAGGTATATATTTTTTAAAATTTGGAATCTTTTTTTATATATGTTTTTTACTGTTGATTTAACCATTTATATAAAAAGCACTTTGGATAGCACTTTTTTCGTTTAAATCATCATATTTATATCTACAGAGTGAATCCGAAAAACTGGGCAAAACTTTACTGGGTGATATAACGCAGCTATACGAGCAATATTCGTCAGAGAATGTATGATCGGAACGCAAGCGGTGAGAAGTAAAAGGTAGAGTCACATGTAAAGTATTAACACAAGAATGAGAGGAGATACTTCAGAAAACATTTTAATAACAGGAATGTAATTGATGTACATGCTCAAAGAAATTGCTCAAAAGTACTTTTGCCAGCTGTAATGCAGGTTTCACACCTGCGGGATAGGGACTGACGCACATTTGTGAAGCACCAGGCATTTCCCGAATATCGCCAGCAGGTGTGATCCCTGCATTACAGCTGGCAGAAGCACTTTTCAGCAATTTCTTTGAGCATGTACATCAATTACATTCCTGTTATTAAAATGTTTTCTGAAGTATCTCCTCTTATTCTTGTGTCAATTCTTTACGTGTGACTCTACCTTTTACAACTCACCGCTTGCGTTCCGACCATACATTCTCTGACGAATATTGCTCTTATAGTTGCGTTCTATCACCCAGTAAAGTTTGGCCCAGTTTTTCTGATTCACCCTGTATTTCTATTTTTTGTTGCTTTATATAAGTTGTCCTATTTTTAATGTTATTAATTAAATTAATGAAGACGTTCTTTTTTTACTATATAATAGAGCATAAATATTAAAATTAAATACTTTATGAATACTTATTGATTTGTCATATTTTTATATAACTTTTTTTTTATCCTTTTCTCTTTTTATTATTATAGCTAAAAATTTACTTCTGATTCTATTTCATTTTCTGCTTCATACTATTAATTTCTGCTATAAATTAGTCTAATTTGACATCTTTACTAATATATAAAGAATTATTATTAATTTATGCTAGATAATTTATGTTATGCTATCTAACATAAATTACGTCAAGAATTACTATTTTGCTTATTTAGATGAAATGTAAAAAAGCTTCCTCAGATTAATAGTTATTCGTACCGTATGTTTGCATGTAAATTTTTTGAAAAATACCGGACAATCACACTGTTCAGTCAAAAAGTTGCTATCATTTAGGAAAAATAACATTATAGGTACTGAATGAATTAAATTAAATCCATCGAATGTTTCAAATGAATCTACTTTTATCTCTTAATGTTTCAACTTTTTTTTGAAGGAAATGCATAAGTAGTTGTGTCTGATGGTGACAATATACATTTAATCTGTCTTTCATTTTACAAGTTAGATCAATTGTAAGAATTTTTCCAAACATCTGTCTTCAACCCATTACTATAATCTTCAGACCATTGTTTAATAAATTCAAAAATTAAAGTTATGAAATTAGATACTGGCCATCGTTCTCTTAATGTAGCTTCTTGGTTTAATAACCTTATTTAAACCTTCTATGGTAATATTACTGCTGGAAATAACATTACAGATGCCTTCGAACCAGTTACCACTGTTTGGAATTAATTTTCTGGTAAAATATGAAGTATGAATGACCGTTGCGGATCATGCCAGTACATATAGACTAAGTCAAATATTAAATCAAAATGAAAAATTTTATATTTTGAAGTAGCAAGCATTAAACCTAAGTGTAAAATATTAAAATTCAAGTAGAGATTTTTCTTTTATTTCATAACGTAGGAATTAGTGATAAAAATATTTATTTTGAAAGTGGCTTAAGTCCATTTGTTTTTAAATAGAGATATTTAAGGATTTGCATTTGAATCAATTTAAAAATATTGGTTACTGATAACATGGTAATATAATATTTTTGCCTTTAGAAAAATGTGTAATTTACTAATGGAATTAAATTATTAAGCATTATTTAAAACACAAGACATTTTTGGTGTCCATAAACGGACTTAAGCCACTTTCAAAATTAACGAAACGACTTTTTTAATTTATGAAAAACTATAATTCCCTTGAAAAGAAATATAATCGCATTAAAATAAATAGTAAAATATATAATTTTGTGTTATAAAACTAAAATTAGAATATTTAATCACTTTCAATAAAAATTATAGAGTCAAATTATATCTCCTTATATTCTCGATTCTCGAAGAAAATTCATATAAAACTCAGGAACTAAAAAACATTCTGGGGAATTCGTATCTTAAGAAATTCATAGCGATATATTCATTAATTATTTTCACCCTGCGATATTTTCGATTCAATAAACTAAGCAGATAAGTCACACAGTTTATCCGTGTCACTTTTACTAATCTTATATTTTAAAAAGAAAATTATCAGAAAGTAATCACAAAATAATACTTAAAACAGGCATATAAACCTAAAATAACACATGGATCAATAAATTGTACAAAATCATTAATTTTATTGCAATTTTAAAGATTTCCCATTCCTTTCCCGTTTTATTTCTACAGGTAATTCTCGACTTACGACGGCCAAAAATTATTAAAAATTCTCTAGTTCAACTTTGCCGTCTGCATATACATACATATATCACGTTGCCTTTGTATATGCATCGCAGTGACTTGCAAAGCCTTTCAACAATACGCAACAGTCACTAGCGTGATTCACCCACTTGTAACTTATCACAGCTTTGGCACGTTAATTACTAAGTTGCTAGTTGTTCAGCAGTCGAACTGTGTCGTTTCTATCGTTGCAATTTTTTACCTCGTCGTAATCAATTCATGTCCAGTAAGAGAAATAATACTACTGATAAAAATTCTAACGTAAAAAAAAGAGGGCGAGGAAAGCTTTGTTTAACCATTTTCAGTTAAATAGGAATTTAATTTATGAAAATATTAAAAAAAATCAAATAAATCAAGAATTAAGAAAGTCCTCGTCTTACGATGGAGACGTTGGAACGGAATCTCATCGTAAGTCGAGGACTACCTGTGGTCAATTCGACCTTCAAACAACTACGACTGTTTAAAAATCTTTCATATTCCAATGAGTAAATGCATTTCGAGTTGAAGGTCAAAACCGATTAAATTTTCTGATATTTTGCCGTAGGCGTCAAAATTTCTATTTACGATACTGGCTGTTATCATTACTTTATTTAAATTATAACTCATTTACTTCTTTTATATTATTTTATTAATTAAATGTTTCTCAGCTAAGAAACTTTAATAGTCAATTAAAGTCACATTTTAAGTGTATAAGTACTTACTATTTTTTATAGTACAAAAACTGATATTTACATAATTGGTGTTAATATCTGCTCAAGGGAATTTATTCTGTCTTGCATATAAATTAGAAAATACATTTAGCTATACTGTACCATTCTGCTTATTAAATGGACTTTTATGATATGATATTTTAATATATCTTCAAGTATTTTAGCTTCAGCTTTTTCACATACTTTAAAATTAATTATTTTCCGAGAAACAAAAGGTATATTACGAAAAAAAAAACAACTTTAATATCAGCTTTACTTATTCATTATTCTAACAGAGTATTTAAAAATAATACAAAATAAATAAAATAATTGTATTTCTTTATGTAAAAACACAAAAAAGAAACCTTGTACAATATTATTCTAACAGAGTATTTAAAAATAATACAAAATAAATAAAATAATTGTATTTCTTTATGTAAAAACACAAAAAAGAAACCTTGTACAGTATTATTAATTCAAACAAGAACTAATGCAAAAAAGCAGTTTCCATGAGATTTGAAGAGGAGAATAAAAATGACCTTGATCGCTAATGAAAAAAAGTGTGCAGTAATTATTATGCATATACTTGGAACTCATTTTCGCAATCATAGGAAAGTACTACAATATTAGTATCATAATTTTGAGAAAATAGGATATTTGTTATTATTTATAAGTGACTATTTGCTTGCCTAATTACGATGAAAATAAACTAATAATTGCAAGTAGAAAATCGCTTCTAGATGCAATATTAGCAAAAATCCTATATTTCTTATATAGATCTAGATGTTTTTCAGAGGTAATATGATTTATTTAAAAAAAAAAATGATTTCTTTCAGAAAATCTTTCTAATTTTGAGTTGGATAGCCTCTGGCAAGGCTGTTATAACTCCGTCACTTAGTAATCACCATGATGGGAAAGTGGCATCATTTATTGGCAAAAATATATATTATGTAAGCGATTAAACCAGCTGGATTAAACTGTTCTCTTTCGGTCCAACTGAATCGGGATTGAAACATTTAGTAGCAGAGATAACTTATATCCTAAAGTCGATGGATGCAACTCGTACGGTATATACAGAAAAACGTATCTGTCCTTCCTTTTATTTGACCTATTTTATCGAAATTTAAAATGATTTTTTAAAACTCACTTTTGGAGGAGTAGTTTTAGTAATTTTATATTATTTTCGAATAGTTATAGTTTTATTATCAATTGGATTCGAAACACTTGGACGAGGAAACAGGTATTTACTTCCTATGAAATAGTTTATCGAATACAAATGTCAGATTAATAATATTTGACATAAAACGAAAATTAAAATGAGTTGAATTTTTATGATAATGATTCTCTTAAACCAAATATTGTAATCAATGACAAGAGAACATGGCTTATAGTCATTTACTATTACCACGATGCCTCTAAAAATGAAATTAACGAAAATATTTAAAGTACTATATTATATTGTAAAAAAAAAACTACATGTATTTTCTTTTGTTATATGAAACTACATGTTTTTAATTATCCGAAATGGATATGGAAAAATCCTCTAAAAATGAAATTAACGAAAATATTTAAAGTACTATATTATATTGTAAAAAAAAACTACATGTATTTTCTTTTGTTATATGAAACTACAGTTTTTTTTAATTATCCGAAATGGATATGGAAAATTTTTTTCTAATATTCGAAATTTCGTTTAATCAAAATCATCAAAAAATTTATATTTATCGAGAAATGTAATTGAGTATACACATATATACCTGAACAAAAATATAATTATTTAATAAGTAAACTTTATTAGATCACAAGTATGATATTTTAAAACATAAATTTTCTCTTTGAGATAGATTACCAAACAAAGAAGTTGTTTTTATTAATTCATTAACATTAATTTGGTGGACAAACTATAAGGTCAAGCATTGTTTTAATAATTAACAATTAAGAAAGATAATATATAAATTCTATTAAAGAGTTTTTGTCTTTTAGTTCCTTTTGACTATATATATTCATTAATTTCAAGACCTATTAAAGTTTCTTTCGACACAATATTAAATGTTTCTTGAGTATAAATGAGAATTTTTCACTGAAAAGGTGATATTGGGCTATATAATGTGAAAATAATAACGTATTTCATTTATTCACACCTTGAAAATTAAGAGATTCGATCAAAATGAATCAATTTAGTTAAAGTTCCATAGACTTTTTTTTACTTCAAAGAAATATCGGTTACAGGAATACTTCGATTATCGCGATTCCCGATTTTTCGCGGTTTATAATTTGATACCAAAATTCGAATTATTGCGTTCCAAATTCGAATTATCGCGCGCGGTTATAATTTGATACCAAAATTCAAATTATTGCGCTCCAAATTCGAATTATTGCGGCCACGAGATGTAGCCCACTACATATGAAACCAGAATTACATTTAGTTCGAGTCGCCACTCTTGAGTAGAGCTTCGTTTTTATCCGATCGTGCCTGCTCACCATTCACCAGTAACTATTCACCTCTACTTGCAGTTCACGTGGATATTTATTTCTCTTTTTATTTACCCCTACAATTAATGCTAAAAGAAACAAGGATGATATCAAGGCTATAGCTGTCAAGAAGAAACTTAGAAGATTAGCACGCTCAACACATTTCTTTTTTACCTTATGCATAAAATTTAATTGATGTATTTGAAAAATCCTTGGCAATGATCACCCATTTTACACGCATTATTTATCTCGATTATCGCGGATTCGATTATTGCGTATTATTCGTGACAACATTAACCGCGATAATCGAGGTATTCCTGTATCTGTATTTATTTCTGCTTATAAATTTTTATATTTTTATCTATCATAGTAATCGTTTATTAGTGAGCTACGCTATGAATTCAGATGATTATTTTTTCCGCTTGTTTTCTATTAACAATATCCCCAACAATGTATATATATATATATATATATTATATGTAACAAATGCTTGGCTACCACCTTTTCTCAAGCTGACTAATGATATTGTTGTAGTGGTTGTTGTTGTTGATATTGCGATTCAATTTAATGTAATGTAATAAATAAATTATTATTCAAAATTTTTCTATAAATGTGCACCGATATTATAACTTTAACTAACAAAAAAACCTTCATTTACACCAGGCAATTGCAGTTGTCTGACGGTATGGTCGATCAAAATACAGTAGTATAACGATTATTAATCAACCTTGAAGACTCGACAATTGTTATAATGTCATTTGTGTTCCATTTATAAACTTGATGTCGAAACAATAAGTACATTTGGTCGATCGATTATTTGCAGTCGTTTGAATGAAGTTATACAATACGACTTCTTTCAAACGATCGCAGTCTCTCGACCAGATAAGTTGAAAATATCACATAATACTCACATGTTTCTAATAATCTGATAAATATATGAATTAGGCTATTATTTAGTGTGGTTGTTTACGTTTGAATGGTTGTTTAATAGTTATTAAGTAACCTTAAATTTTTAGATGCAAAACTCCTTGTGATAGACACGTATGCATTAGTTAATAATATATGATTTCAGCAATTATATGATTTCAGTGAGTTTACAAATGAACGATCGAAGTTAAGGAAAGTATAAAAAATAAGCGATATTTCTTCGAAACAGTAGTAATTAATTATGCATTTTGATCGAATCTCTTACTTTTCAAGGTATTAATTAATGAAACACGTTATTATTTTCACATTATATTGACCAATATCGACTTTTCTGTGAAAACTTCCTCATTTATATTAAGAAACATTTAACATTATGTCGAAAGAAGCTTTAATAGACTTTGAAATTAATGAATATATTTGTCATGGACAAAGTGATTAATACGGGCATTATTTATATCGTTCGTATAGTCAAAAGAAACTAAAAGATAAAGCTCTTTAACGGAATTTATGCAGTATTTTTCTTAATTGTTAATTTTAAAAACAATGTTCGACCTTACAGGTACAATAAATACTGTTCCTTTCTGCTTATCCACGTGATAATAAAACAACTGATCTAATTGATAAAATTATAACTATTCGAATATAGTATAAAATTACTAACTACGAATGACTTTTCTCCTGTTCCTCCAAAAGTCGGTTTTAAAGAACCATTTTAAATTTCTATAAAATAGGTCAATGTAAAGGAAGGACGGATTTGTTTTTCTGTATACATCGTACGAGTTGCATTATCTCTAACTGACATCCATCGATTTTAGGATATAAGTTATCTCTGCTACTAAATGTTTCAATCTTGATTCAGTTGGACCGAAAGAGAACAATTTAACTGCATGCATATAATATATATTTTTTCCAATAAATGACGCCACTTTCCCATCATGCTGATTACTAAGTGACGGAGCTATAACAACCTTGCCAGAGGCTACCCAACCCAATATTAGAAAGATTTTCTGAAAGAAATCATTTTGTTAAAAAATAAATAATATTGCCTCTGAAAAACAGCTAGATATATACGAGAAATGTAGAATTTTTGCTCATATTGCACCTAGAAGTGATTTTTTCCATTTACACTATCAGTTTATTTTCATTGTAAATAGGCAAGCAAATAATCACTTATAAATAGTAGCAAATATTATATTTTCTCAACATTATTGTACTAATATTTTTCTGGACCTGCAGACTATAAGAACAGGCCTGCGGTCTGTGGAGTGAGTACGGATAGGTAATAAGACCTTGCGACAGAGAGACACAAAGTCTACATTCAGTAACAAACAACTTCCTTTATTAGAAAGAGAATATTTACAACCCGACATTAATCGTCGGAGGATAAATACCTTCGGTCCTTGAAGGGAGATTTTCAAGTTCACAATATGATATAGCTGGTGATAGAAATTCAAACAGAAGGTGATTCCGGGCACCAAGTTGAATAGTTTCGAGCGTCTCGTTGACTTTGAGGAAATTATGTAAGTTTCCTCTTCTTTAGAATCCTGACGCATTTTATTGTACGTGACGATAATATACACAGTAGTTAACGGCTGACGAGTCGTCTTTTCTTCTTCTTTTCTATATATATATAATCTTTTGGCTTTACTCAAGTCCCAACGGCGCATTTTATGTGAGTGAAATTTAGAAAGCGAAAAAGTTCTCTTTTGGAGTCATTATTTCTCCGACTTTCTTAATTGCATTTTTCTCCTTTTCTCGAGGCTCCAATCTACTTGGTTATTTACTTAGACTTCAATCCTGGGCAGATTGCCTGTTTATATTTTTTAATCTTTTTTTTTCCCGGAAAGATAATGTTTTTCGCTATCATCTTTCATCCTACATTTCTTTCCTCGACCTCATCGCGACACCTGCATGTCACATTATTCTGTTTGATCATTATTCTCGATCATTTAATCATTGTTTCTATCGTGAAGGACAAGGTTTTCCGGGCTGGCTGTATGATAAATAAATTCTATTGTTTATTTACTCGTCTCAGGTGTCATTACGTTCAAATTCCTTTCATATTTTTTATATTTTTTTTGAAGAGATGTAGAGTGATAATTTACATCAGGCCCAAATTCCGTGTCCTTTTTTTTTTTTTTTTTTTTTGAAGAGATGTAGAGTGATAATTTACATCAGGCCCAAATTCCGTGTCCTCACATTCCTATGATTGCGAAAATGAGTTCTGGGAATTTCTATAATAATTACTGTATACTTTTTATTGTCAATCAAGGTCATTTTTATACTAAACTTCAAATCTCATGGAAACTATTTTTACATTATTTTCTATTTGAATTAAAACT
The DNA here is from genome assembly GCA_000484575.1 of Olivierus martensii. Classification (NCBI taxonomy): domain Eukaryota; kingdom Metazoa; phylum Arthropoda; class Arachnida; order Scorpiones; family Buthidae; genus Olivierus; species Olivierus martensii. The sequence continues at coordinate 60,033 of AYEL01081787.1, read as the reverse complement.
ACTGTATAAGGTTTCTTTTTTTGTGTTTTTACATAAAAAAATTACAATTGTCTTATTTATTTATTTATTTTGTATTATTTTTAAATACTATATTAGGATAATGAATAAGTAAAGAAGATGTTAAAGTTGTTGTTTTTTCGAAATATACCTTTTCTTTTTCGGAAAATAATTTTAAAATATTTAAAAAAATTGAAGCGAAAATACTTGAAGATATATTAAATTATCATATCATAAAATTCTCTTTAATAAACGCGATGTACATGTAGCTAAACGCATTTTCTAATTGTTAAGCAAGACACAATAAATGCCCTTGAACAGGCATCAATACCAATTATACAATATCATAATTATTGTATTATAAAAAAAAAATAAGTACTAGTATACTTAATCCCTTGAACAGGCATCAATACCAATTATACAATATCATAATTATTGTATTATAAAAAAAAATAAGTACTAGTATACTTAACAGTTAAATTAAAGTCATATTTTAAAGTTTCTTATTTTTGATGCATTTAACTAATAAAATAGTGTAAGAGAAATAAATGAGTTATAATTTAAATAATTTTATGATAATAGCCAGCAGAGTAAATAGAAATTTTGGTCTATACTACAAAATGAATAAAAAAAAAATAATGTTTTTTATATGTTAAACTATATTTTTTTTATTTTTATTAAAAATTCTGTTAAAACACGTTTTTGCTTTATACACAAATATAATTTTGGAATCGTAGATTAAATATTACTAAATCATATGCTTCTGGTTAATTAATTTCGTGATTAATTGTTAGGTATAAGTAGTTGAACGATCAATTCTTGTGATGAAAATTGTTAATCGATTATTATATTTTTTAAACAATTTTTATAAATATATATTTTAACTTTTTCTTTTATTTTATAAATAAATCTGTATAAATGGATTTGAATCGACAGTCGCCCCATATTATGTAACTCTTCCATTAATTTTATATTATTAAGATTTTTTTTAATATTCAATGGCATGAATGACAAAATATATATAAAATTGATTAATAAAATTTAAATAATTATCAAAAATTAAAACTATTAATTTAATTAATATAATTATTCTAATGCATGATATTAACATATAGGTATACACAAAAATTTAGGTTAAAAATACTTTAGTATTTTTTTTTCGTTTTATTAGGAATTTTCTGAAATTACAATAAGTTTTATTATAGGAAAGGAAGAATATAATATGTTCGCAATTTTTCTTTTAAACTTACCGGTTTATCCTCTAAGACAGAGATTCTTAACCATTTTGTTTCCTGGACTCCTTTGCCTGTTAGATGAAGGCCACGAACCTCTTTTCAGAATAATATTTTTAAATGCAAAAAATTAAAATTTCGAAGGAAAATAGTTATATTAAAAATACAGTTAAGAAAACAAAAAACATGATACAGTAATATATGTTCTTCTTTCTTAGCACATTGAATAATAAAATATATTTATTATATAATAAAATTTTCGAGATATGCAACAACTATAATATGATATGAAACTATCTGTTATTTCTATTCTTGATCACAGATATGTGGAGCCCAGAATCTAATTTATAATCAAAAGAGATATGGAGTGCTTTGTGAATAAGGGTGATTGCAACGGATTGACAACAATATGGTTTATGAACAAATCTGCATTCTTTATTGAGAGAGAGTTCTTTGTACAAGTGATATTAGCTCTCTCATTTAGAACAGTGCATACAATATAATCGAAGGATAAATATCTTGAGTATTAACAAAGTTTCTTGTATTCTAATGTCGGAATGTTCTTTTTCTTTGTTGCACACGGATTTTTAGGATCAGTTCTTTTGTTTTTATTCTTTTTAATTTTTCTTCTCAATCTTTTTCTTCTGTACACACACTACTTTTCTTGACAGATCCATTTTTACCGAACCTCTGTCTCCCTCTCTAAACATTTTTTTTCGGCTGTTTTGTTTTTATTAAGTCTAATATTTCGTTTACGTCTTTACATTCTTGACGACAGAATTCGATCTAGCTTCGTCGCCATTAGCTTATATCTCATGTTTAAATGATACGCGTTAGTCATTTGTTTTTCCATATATTTTAACATTATTCTCTGAATATTTATCTTCCTTTACATTTTGATACGCAGATATTTCTCTTATTTATAATTTTATATTATGCATCTTCCTTGTTTTTCTTTTTTTTTTTTCCTTTTTATTCAGAGAAGTTTCCGCAACGAGCGACAAACTCCATCTGTCAAGACTTTATACTTCGCCTTCCTTCAGATTTATCAGTTTACACAAATGAAAAAAAATGCGCGTTACGCGATTGTATAATCGTGATTCTTCATTATTCTTCAGATATAACTAATACCATTGTAATTTATTGCATACATTTATAAGAGAAGGAAATGCTAGATTTAATTAGCAGTCAGTGAAAATAAAGATAATGAATTGATTTTTTCTCATCCAAGCTCACAGACCCCCGAAATCTTTCCATAGACACCTAGTTAATAATCCTGTTCGAAGTAAACTAATAGGATATTTATAGTAATGAATTTAAATCGCGGAAATTACTAGCAGTTGTGCCTGGATTCTCCCGAAAAAACATTTAAGAAGCTTTAAGAACTTAAAGATTCATCTCATATGTTATAATGTTAATTATGTTAAGATATGTAAAAATGGTGTATGAAAACATTTAAGAAAATTACTAGAAAAATATAGAGAAATATGGCAGTTAAATAATCAGATTTTAAAAAGAAAATCATTCAAAACAATACTGCACGCACATTTCAAGCCAGTAAAGAGATTAATGACCTAGTTAATTTGCTAAATGAATAAAATATTCTGTAAATGGAATATTTTTAATTATAAAACTATTTCTTTGACTGCAAATACTGTACTATATGTCTCTTTTATAGATTAAAGACTATTGAAACTATTTAATTAATTATTTTTTATGATAATAATATGGAAACGTGGCCTGCTTGCTGGATAGTCTCTGGCAGTCGAATCGCTGTACCTAATGTTCCTATAAATAGGGTATCATTAGAAAGATCTAATCCTCGGATTCCTGCGACAATCTAAATTTTTTTATTATTTTTAATAATTTAAAAATTAAGAAATAAAAATTAAATTGTAACTGTAATTACTCGAAAAAGACAAAATTCGCAGATGGCGTTATAACCTAATAATGGCCAATGGCCGTCATCCAATGTCGTTAGCCATTTTTATTAATTTGAAATTAATAAGAAACTAGAAGTTACCCGCTTATATAAATGAGCGGAAATGAAATCTTGTGATTTAATATAATAATACTGTATATAACGACGAAATACACTTCCAAACTTGTGTAGGGGGATCCAAGAGGGAATCGTAAAATGGCATCCATTATTACGTTACAGCGCCATCTTCGAATTCTGTATTTTTAGAGGAACTACAATTTCAATGTAATTTTTATTCTTTAAATTTTAAATTATTAATTACACAAATAATTTTGCGTCGCCATTTCAATGTAATTTTTATTCTTTAATTTTTAAATTATTAATTACAACAAATAATTTTGCGTCGCAGATATCCAAAAATTAGATCTTTTTAAAGGTATCCTATTTATAGAAATCGATACAGTAGTTCAATCGAAAAAGGAACATCCAGCCAGCCAACCACGTTTGACTATTAATATATATGATTACAGTCATTAGAAGAATTTTTTTAAAGCAAATTTGGACACATCAAATAAATTTAATTATTTCAAATATCATACCTGATTTTGGAGAATCCTTTCTTTAAATCGTCAATCTTTTTTCTGAGTGACAAAACGTCGTTTTCGATGCATTTTCCATTCGATTTACGGCAAATATCAATAAAAGATAAGTTTCTTCCATTCCACGTAATATTCATATTCAGCACTGCCTGATGCAAGAAATATAATTCATCAAATATACGATTCTGCAGCATGGATTCGTTATGTTTTGCAGTGGCTATCACCATTCCGAATTTTCCCATTGCAGCTAGCCGAGATATGTCGCAGTCTGTAGAGTTTTCCGGAAATAACGATTCTATAACTAATTTATTATTTGTAGCTCTTCCATTGATAGCAAAAAATTGATATTCGATGTCTGTAGTTAATTCTAATCTAAAAAATGCTGCCGATGACAATATTGCGATAAGAACGGGGATAATTGTAAACATAAGTGGATGACGTCCTATACAAGATCCATGATGATAAAAGTACGTAGATAAATGCGAAGAAAGAGAAGTACACTTTTTGCCTTTACATAATGCCATTGCAGAAATTTAATGCAAACCAGTTCAACAACATGCCTCAGGTTTTTATCTACAGTAAGTATAAAGAAAATTATTATTAGAATAAATAAGATCGGTATACTTTATACTTTGCAAATTTATTATATAAAAATTATTAATTATATGCTAATTTTGAATAAATCAAGTATTATTTGATCAATTTTGAATGGTATTTTATAATGATGTAGGACAATAGGATGGCTTCAATATAAATTATTATAAATATGAGGATACGATGATGTTATTTTACAAAATTACAGAAGAATTTAATATAAAAAGGAAGTAAATTTTCATATTTTCATTCTCAGATTCTATTGTTCGTTGATAAGCTTTGTTATTGTTGCTGATTAAACTTCCTTAAGGGAAGGTTATTGAAGTTTTGTTTAAAGTTGAATATATCCTTAATTTTGTTATGAAAAATATATTCAATTATTTTCACAATTTAACAGATGTTTACAATTTTAATATTAAAATGATGTTGCTATTTTTGTTAGCATAATTATTCCGCATTCTTAGATAATTTAATTAAAATATTATTATTTATGCTCGCTTTTTTTTCCTTCCTGAGAAATTTAATTATCTTCTTTTTTAATGCGGATAATATATATTAATTTAAATTCTATTAAATTCTTACAGGATTTGGTTATTTTTATTGCTGCACGTAAAGAATTTTATTAAAAATATACATGTATATAATTTTTATTTAAATTTGATCTGCATTATTTATTTTAAATCATCAGTAAGTTTCCAAAGAGAAAAATGTTGCTATTTTGAGATATCATAATATAAACTATCAAGGACAAAATATACCATTGCCAGGCATGTCTCTCATTTAAATATAAGAAAAACAAGGCCAAAAATTAGAAAAAAATAAATTAAATTATTGTAGTCAACTTTAAAAATATGCACAGTATTTAAAAATGATACATAGCAAATATTTTTCTTTTAATCAATAAATTGTTTAATTAAAAAATAAACACTTCCTTCAATAATTCATGTGTCCAGAAATATCTCATCTACATGGCATTTTAAAATGATTTATTCTATATTTCAGCATGATAAGACATAATTCTGAATTATTGTATCTTAAAACAGAACGAAATTTAAACCTTCAAAAATATTTAAAATATCAGTTTAATAAGTATTTATGACATCTTTATTCAGAAAAATTATAATTTGTCAAATTAAATATAAATAATTAAAAGAAAACTGTTAATTAAAACAAATTATGCATCTCATAACCATGCAACGATCAAAGATTAAAATATAACTTAAAAATAATCTAATTATAAACGCTTAGCTGTAAAAATAAAATAACAATTAAGTTTTCCTGGCATAGACAAAAAATTAATTTTATTATAATAGTTAAAAATATGGTATTAAATCAAAAAATATTTACCATTTAAATCAACTAAAGTCAATCTCTAATTTATTAGATGTGAATGCAGCAGTTGAAGTAACAAGAAAGGACGATGAAAACCGGTTCACTAAAGTGAACTTATTATTATATATATATCCGGAAATGACGAAAAAAATTTGATGTCTGAAATATACCTCTACCACCGTGTTGAAGTACTAATTCCAAACGAATCGAATGAATAATAGGAAATTTTTATTGTCGTTTCTGCACATTATACGTGTTTCTATATTTGATCAACTGCGAGATAAATGAGATAAAAGCATTTTGTTGTTTTTATTCGTAAATTTGATCGTATATGAATAATTAATTTCATTGATATTTCGATATATTTTATTGTATATTAAAAAATGACGTTTTTGAAAACATAATCGATGATCTATCGAATTCTAAAACGTGACGATAAGTTAGTTCTGTATATATTTTGTGAGAAAGAACATATGTAAAATTAAAATTATGTTTAGTAGAAGTACAACCACGCTTCAGTCGTCCTTTGAAAAGCGAATGTTTAACATGTGACAACGATACAGGAATTTCATCAATTTAACTGTTTTTCACTTATTTATTGATGGGAAAATGCGCCTCTCTCCATCCATAATGGCACTAAGAAGCTTAAGTCTATTTTTACTCTATTTGTTCTGGTTATCAACCAGTTTGCTAACTTGCACGGATATTGTCAGATTTGAAAGATATTCATATTTTTTTTTATTAAAAATTAATCAATATAGGTAATGTTCAATTGATTAAAAGTAAAACTTTCGAAAGACCGTATGATCCAGCAGTTTCCTTAACTTATTTAATTATATTATTTTTTTTTATATATTATCTTGATTCTACAGTATTTTAACTTTTTATAGTTTCTCTTTAAATACAGTATTTTAACTTTTTATAGTTTCTCTTTAATAATAAATTATTAAAGAAACATAATAATGTCTATTTAAATAAGTAGAGAATAACTTTTTTTATAATAACTGAATATTTATAAACGGAAAAACGAATATTTTAGTTTTATAATGTAAATTCAAGTTATAGAATTTTATAGGATTAAAATATAATATTTATTGTACTATATATTAAAAAACAATAATATGATAATGTGATTAAAATTTTTAATTTGTATGCAAGTCTAATTTGTTAGATAAGATATATGTTATCTTTATATATGTTATAATCATTGCAATTATATCCATTATAAAGCCCGCAAAAGTAGTACCAAACGAAAGAAATAATCTATAGGTGAAAGTTCATAAAAGAATCACAGATGACATTCGGTACTGTAGGACTGAGGCCCGATGTAAGGAACGAGGACGATATTGACAGGCGTTGGCCTATATGTGGTATATACAGGTAATGATGATCCTTGATCCTCATTACCTGTAAGGATAGGTAATGAGGATCAAGCAAATCGATCAAGACTACGTTCAACTAGAAGAACTTTCTTTTATTAAAAAGAGAGATTTCCATCATTATAAGCATGACATTTTCGTCAACGGAGAGAGATACCTGTTTTGCTGACAATCTTGTCCGAAGAGATGCTGACAAATTCATTTTTAGATATTCATTATAATCTGAATATTTTTAAATATTATTTATTCATTTTCCTAATATTATCTTCATTAAGAATGCTTATAATTTTACAATAAGCTTTCTTAATGATGATAATTTTATAATACTGCAAGAATTCAAAATAATTTTCAATTACTAAAGTGCGTATTAGTTTGTGACAAATTTGTTTTTAGTTATTTAGTTTGTAAAAATCAATATCTATTTAAAGAAATAAAATCATATTTAAAATTACTAAAGTGCGTATTAGTTTGTGACAAATTTGTTTTTAGCTATTTAGTTTGTAAAATCAATATCTATTTAAAGAAATAAAATCATATTTAAAATTATTTACTGAAATTTTTCTTTTTCAAATATGGCTTATATTAAGTATCAGCAATAGTACGATATTCTATACTTTTACATTGTTACATTCCCGATCGCGTAATTTATGCAATTTAATTCATCTGTCAAATCAATAATGGACTTAGCAAAAACGTATCTAAGAAGATTTCAGATAAATATATTTTAATTTAAAAAAATAACATGAAAATCTATATAAATTAAAAGAATGGAGAGCATGCAATCTATCTAATTGAAGCAGCGCAAAAACGTAAACAAAAAGACTATGATTAAAGAAAATAATTAGTATGCGCTATGTTTAACAAATCTAAATATGGCGCCTTGTTAATTGATCGCTTTAGATAAGCCAAAAATGTCTGCAACATTTTTCAAAAAGAGCTTTTTAAGTCAAACATTATGGTAGTGAAACATTATTTAATTACATATAGAAATACTTGCTCCAGCACGATGTATAATGCGATGTTTTATCGCGTGTTCAACGACGATTGTCTATTTATGATTAATGGATTTATTTATCCACCGAGCGGTTAATTGGCTTCGCGTGTATAAATTTCTTTCCCTGTGGCATTTTTATATCTAACTCTTGAATTCAATGAACCAATGAGAAAATGGATGATGTCATCTTATTAATTTCTGTAATGAATTTCTCATATTCACAGAACATATTGTGCTAGCTATAAATTTATTTTTTAATATTTTATCAATTGTACTAACTTTTCATTATCATTAATTTTAATATAGCCGCAGATCTATTTATTACCAACTATAAATCCAAGAATAATAAATTCGAAAATATATTTAATAATTTATGATTAATAAATATTATAATGAATAATGACTAAGATCTCATAAAAGTAAACTGTATGTATATTTTTCCATATGGCGATCACAATATGTTTATATCATCTCTATTCGATTTATAAAATTTTAAATATATAAGTATATATCAAATAGTATTTAATTTTATGGATTATATTATCAATTCAATGATCGTCTTTAAACAAAAAATAAATAAAATTTCAAATATAGCGCAATATATTGAGTAAATTATTATAACATAGAGTATATATATTTAAAGTATATATAGCGTATAGCAGTGTATTTCCAAACTTTCTGTGTCTGCGCCCCTCTTTTTCATAACAGTCTAATTTTATAAATATTTTCTACTTACAATTTAATACTATAAAACAATATACTATATTTTGTATAAATAACGTTTGTAATAAATATATTTATTTATTATGGTATAATAATTTTTAATATTAATTAAACAAATCTTACAAAAAACAACGAAAAATACAATACAATTTTAATACAACATAATATTTAATGTGATGGATAGGTTTGTTTTTCGTCACAAATTGTTACTCACAATTCTTTTCAATACCTAAACCAAATCGATATTTTGTCTTTAAAACACATACAGCACAAAATTTCTGGATATATGTATTTATAATCCTTTTGCTAATTCATTTTTTCCGGCATCAGTTTGAATTTACTTTGTCTCAAAAATGATGTTTTTGTTAATTCTTTGGCACAGTTTGGAAAACATTGGCGTATAGTATAATACAACAATAATCTCTTTTCTGAGAAGTAGGAAATTTTATATTTATATAAAAAATTAAAATAAGCGAGGCTGATATTTAAAATATTTAACAATTGACAAGATATGTACTGTATTTATAAATAGAAAATTAAAAATATGTGGACGAGTATATGTGTAAGGATGTAAATACTGGATACTTCCCTTTTATTATCTCAATAAACTAAAGTATATACTGTATACAATATTAAAAAACTTTTTATCAGTTGATAAAATTTGAAGCATATATCATTATCGCACATATTATTCAAGTTCTTTAACAAGGTACTGAAGTATTAAAATACGTATTTTACATTATAAACTGAATAGGAGCTCTGGGAATAAGTAACTACATATCCCAAGAAAAAACCATATATAATATTTTATTCTGTCTTTATATGTTTGTGCATGTAGGCCCTATGTAAGTTTAAAATTTAGTGCAATCATATTTCATTTAATAAGTCAGTATAAAATATATATAGGCCTACTTATTTATTAGATGAAATATTATTGTACGAAATTGATGAAATGATGTGTCAATAATTGATGAAATGATGTCTCCTAACTAATGGGCCGCTAACCGATAGGTGGGCCCATGGTAGAAATATACAAGGTGTGCTATTGCGCGTCCTGTAACGTGTACAGTGACGTCAGACTCGGAACAGAGAATAACATAGTTACATTACAAATATTTTTTGCAACTTAGATATTTAAATACACTGTTTTATAGCTATACTTATGTGAGGCCCGCGGCCCGCAGAGCCCGTAAATAACGAATGAGCGGTTCTCAACAGGCGAATGGCCTATCAGCGGTATGTGTGGCGTAGATAAGGATGAGTAGGAGAGGCTAGACACAGACGGACTCGGAGACAACGTTCGTTAAAACAAACATCTTCCTTTATTAAGGAGAGAGATTTTATAATATTTCAACCGACAAAAATGCATCGCAGGACAAATACCTCTTGGTTTACAAAGAAGTTCTCCACGTCGTGTGGTCCGGACGGGCTTCTCGGCTGTTCTTTTGTCGATGAGATCTGGCTCTCCTCTCGGCAGTGATTCGGTTGATGGTCTTCGCAGAGTAGATGCCGACGTGGACGGTATGGCTCCGGATCTCGGATGTTTAGGTGGATACCAAGGCAGAGAGGGAAGGAGGGAATCTTATGGCACTGGTGGCAATGTTGAATTGCTAAGTCTGTGAACGTAGAACTGTTAGTCTGCCTCGGGAGTAGTCAGAAGAACGTCCGTTCACCTCCACGTACAAAATCCGACTCTCCGTTCTATTTTTCCAATTTCCCGTCTTTTCTCCGGAGAAATACAAATAAACATGTTCTATCCCTCTCTCCTGGGAAGTTGACATCGCGACCTTTACCACATTATTTCCTACACCCTCTCGAACACCTGCACGATATCAGAGTGCCCGCAGCGACCTTTACCACATTAATTCATACACCCTCTCGAACACCTGCACGATATCATAGTGCCCGCACAGTCCGAATTCGGGGTGTTTATTATTCTTTCGGGGGATAGTGGAGATCGGGGTATTCGGGACCGGCCGGACAAAGGCCACTCTCACCCGATATCGACGATAAAATTGTCAGGTTCGCTAAGTTACGATCGGGTGAGAAGTGACGTCTTCCAACTGCCCTAACCCTTCGATCCTACATCACCCCCTTATTTCCAAAATGCTCCACTAGGGGAGGTGGAGTCATTTTCGGATATAAGCCCGTGAATACAACATCTGTATGAAGACGTGGAGAAATATTCCCGACACAAACAATGACAAAATAACAATTATATCTTCATATATCAATAAGATATACATAAATATATACACGAGGCCTGTCCTCCGTTACAAAATTATGTAAACCTCTCGCCTCAATAACGCGTAATGGCGAAGACTCGCCTGCAAAAGAATGCATTGAATCTAGCGAGGGGTATATACGCCCCTCTTGGCGGTGAGCTTCCTGCTTACCCTGTCAAGGTCGTTACCTTAGCAACTCCGTTGTCAAGGGCAACGGTCGGGTGTAGAGCGACTGTGTGAGTGCAATGACCTCGCAATTGGTATTCTAAAATTAATTTACGCAAATATGCATATGTATCTATATATTTTCCTTTTTGTTTAGAGTTAGTATGGAAGAGAGAGTAGACTTCTCTCTCCAGAGATAAGTGGTATATTATTATGAATAAACTCAGTCATGTATACAAAGAAAAATATCAATGCCATTTATTAAAATTGATTAAAATATAGATAAAAATAATATACATAAACAAAAATAATAATAAAGGAGTACATTCGCATGTTGAAGTTTGAACAAATAAAATCGTGTAATATGATACTAATATGATTGTTCGATAAACTATAAACGAGTATAAACATATATGTATGTATTTTTAATGTAATGTCGGCCGGAAGTTTCCGAAGCCAACAGAAGTTCGAGACCTCCTAAATACATAAAAGTTATTAATATATATATCTATCTGAGTAACTAATTTTGTGTGTCTGGTCAGAACATTAGCAAGTAATTAAATGTGTATTGGTTTTTCCGGCACAATTTGGAGATCAGGAGACCCACTAAGTTTTTCCTGTCTCTTTGCTTTTGTTAGTGCCGGGGGAGTACTTGAGTCCCCTCTACCCTTTCCTGACGCGGTTCTGTGGTCGCCGCATTGTGTGTGTTCTCAGAAACACGTGGGAAAGTAGAGCACGTGGCCTCTGTTGCCATGGGCGACAAAGAGGTCATCGTCACTGTCCCACGGTCAGTAGCGTGACGTGTGCATACGTCACATCGCGCTTTTTGAAGGAGCAAATCACGGATCGTGGAGCAAATTAGAACAAAGACAGTTAGTATCCAGTGCTGTCTATTTGTAATAGTGCTGTGTTTCGCTTGGATATCGTGGTGATAATGATTAATTAAGTCTATTGATATGTGATTTTATATCGTGTAAGGCGATTTCAGCTATTTCTGAGTATATATCCGTTGATGATTGACCTTTTTGTTCAATTTGTGAGGAAGTGTTTCTGTATATTTGGATAAGGTTAACTTCTGTTCCGTTCAAGATGTCGGCCAATAATGGGAAGACCAAAGGATTACCAACGGTCAATTTCCATGTAGACCTTCGCTGGAAATGTGATGTCAATTCAATTCCAGGTAAATAATCCTTGCATGAGTTCCCTAATTTTATTATATTCGTGCCGATTAGTTTTATAATCCTCGACTGTTCGGAAGTTCCACGTGTTCGAGAACATTCGATAACCAGACTTAATAGTTTGATTGTGGCATACTGTTTTTTGTGATCATTGACTTATAGATTGACTTCTTTCGTTTGGTACTACTATTACCGGATCTTCACAAAATTAAAATTATACCATCTCGTGGCAGGAAATCATCTTGCACGAAAGTTATTTTGTGTATTTTTCGTGTCTATTACTCTTCTTTTGTTGTTTTATTACTATTCTTTACTGTAACAGATGATCAATTTACACGTGCTAATTTGTTATTCGGAGAAATGATCGTTGGCGTATAGAGCCCATCCTGAATCTTTTCACCAAAAGAACTTCGATTATCATGTGACCTTTTCTCTCATCTTTCTCCCAGGGAGAGACAGTTTTCAGCTTAGCAACTCGTACAAAGTGTCAGTTTCTCCCGTTTTCGACACCTGTACGTAAACATAGTCGCGGTTTATTATCGGGGACGAAAATCCGTGAGATGGTAAATAGGGTGATAATTATCATGTGACCTTTTCTCTCATCTTTCTCCCAGGGAGAGACAGGATGTTTTCAGCTTAGCAACTCGTGCAAAGTGTCAGTTTCTCCCCTTTTCGACTTGACACCTGTACGTAAACATAGCTCGCGGTTTATTATTATCGGGGACGAAAATCCGTGAGATGATCGAAATACAACGCGGTGCGTCGTCGCATTTTATTATATTTATTTTAACAGTGTGTCGCTCCCCTCTCGTTTAAATTCATTCTGCTTCTCACATATCTCTTATTTTGTCTTAATTGCGACTTAATTATTTCTTAATTACATCCAGATTGCCGATCTCCACGGTACTAGTTTCGAAATATGCATACTTTTTCATACGAATCTTTAACACAATGGAATCGATAACTGCGCATTAAATTACGTGTCGGTAGAGTGGATTGTTAACTCTAATAAATAGTCATTATTATAGCAATCTACTCGGATATACCAATGATTTGACTCCTGTTATTTTTTGTGATCATTGCATTATAGATTGACTTCTTTCGTTTGGTACTATTACCAGATCTTCACAAAATTAAAATTATACCGTCTCGTGGCAGGAAATCATCTTGCACGAAAGTTATTTTGTGTATTTTTCGTGTCTATTACTCTTCTTTTGTTGTTTTATTACTATTCTTTAGTGTAACAGATGATCAATTTGCACGTGCTAATTTGTTATTCGGAGAAATGATTGTTGGCGTATAGAGCCCATCGTGAACCTTTTCACCAAAAGAACTTTCTAATTTTGACACGTGACTATAGACTGACAAACATCTTGACTAACGAAGCGAACGGATGAAGAGACTGATATGGGACTGATTGACTACCAACTACTCACTCACCTCCCAAAAATCATTTGATAAAACTATCCAGTGGTAAATAGCATGTTAGAGAGGGAATATTCAGTTTTATTTTCAACTGAGAGAAACAGCATGACGTCACAAACATTACTGATTTAAAAAACATAACCATAGATACATTATTTGATAAAACTATCCAGTGGTAAATAGCATGTTAGAGAGGGAATATTCAGTTTTATTTTTAACTGCGAGAAACAGCATGCCGTCACAAACATTACTGATTTAAAAAACATAATCATAGATACATTAAAATGGAATATGTTTGCAAAATTTATTGATTTTGCCTTCTGTTAATTACTATATATCTTTCTTAACTATTAAATAATGCATAATTATTGTCTGAGAAATAAGACTTACATTAATCTACCAGAAAGCCAACATCTCAGGCGGACACATCGCGCCATCTATCGAATAAGTTATAAAATTATACCGATATTTGAATTTTTAAATATTTTTTTAGAATGGGTATTTTAAAAAAATATTTAATAATCACAAACTCTGAACTCTTAACTATTAAATAATGCATAATTATTGTCTGAGAAATAAGACTTACATTAATCTACCAAAAAGCCAACATCTCAGGTGGACACATCGTGGTTTCATTGAATAGTCTTCGAGATATTTCTGTCTAAAGTAATACGTGACACTAATGAGGATAAACAAATTATTATAGCATTTGCATATTTATTTCAACCTTTTGAAAATTTATTTAACCCATTTGAAAATAACGATCAAGAAAAGCAAGTAATTGAGAGGTGTCAAAAAAGAGAAAGGGACGAACGTTTGAGGGTGCAGTTTCTCAATGGCATTAACGAAAAAATTAAGCGTAACGTAATGTCTCATGATCCAAAGACCTTCGAAGAGGCACTGTTGGTCGCCTTTCGTGAGGAAATGATAGATCAGGTAATCGGTAAACCGAGACCGTATGTTGGGAAGATAGGCGAGACTGGCCCAGTCTCAAGCGAGATGGGTACAGTGGAGCGAGCTTCGGAAAATACCGCTGACCTACAAAATTATTATAGCATTTGCATATTTATTTCAACCTTTTGAAAATTTATTTAACCCATTTGCAAATACATTTAAATTTTTTGCAAATATATTTAAACCTTTTACAAATTTATTTAAACTTCATACAAAACAGTTGATGGAAAAGCAACGCCTTATAATGCACGACTCTGTTCGTCTGTTTTCCATTGCGACTTTGGGTATAAAATTTAAACCGCCTTATGTATATAGAACATGAATGGCAGTGATTCAAGTTCTCTGAACTCTTCCGTTGCTCCACGCACAGTTAGAGGAAGGTGTGGAAAGTATGAGGTTGTGTCTATGGAAAAAAAGAAACTGTTTGTCAAATTGTATGAAGAAGGTCTTTCTGTAAAGGACGCAGCATCAAAATCAGGTATAAAATGGAATACAGGGAAAAGCATAATTAGAAAGTACAGAAGGGATAATTTTGAGGTGCTAAACAATGGACCCCGAGGAAACAGGCCAAAACTACTTAATCCTGACGTCCTTCGCCTAATAGAAGCAGCAGTTGAGAAATAACCCAGAATTACTCTTATGAAAATCAGAGAGAAGCTTCTTGAACACGATATTGAGTTAAGTGTGTCTTCCATAAGACATGCATCACACGATTTAAAAATTACGCTTAAAAAAACCATCACTAGAAGTAGACAGAATGAATAGCGAGTGAACTGTTCTGCTCAGAAGGCAGTATGCAGTGAGCTTCAATCAATCAATCCCTGTAAACCAAGAAAAACTCATTTTTATAGATGAAAGCGGATTTAATCTTCACATCAGACGATTTCAAGCTCGCTCGAAGATTGGTACTAGGTCAGTGATTACTGTACCCACTGTCAGAGGACGGAATATCACACTTATTGTTGCACTGAATAATCAAGGAAGTGTTCACTCAAAAATTATATTCTTCCAGAACCACAACTGCAGAACTCTTCTGTGAGTTTGTCAGGGAACTCGAAACGAAACTCCAAGACTCAGAAGATGTGTTGATCATGGACAATGCAAGGATTCACCGGTCACATGCAGTAGAAGATATCGTGGATTCTTCCCAAATGAGTATGAAATTTTTGCCACCTTATTCTCCAATGCTCAATCCAGTTGAGAAGACTTTTTCTATATAAAATTAAAGCTAGGGAAATACTAAGCCGTCGGGAAGAACATCAGTTACCGGAAGTCATTGCATTCAGTTTATCTAGTATTACTTCCCAGGATTGTGCCAATTATGTTATGGACATGTTTCTTTTGTTACCAGCTGCAGCTACTAGCCAACCACTGCACTAAATTTAATGTATATAATAATATATATTTTTCTATTTAAATTTGTATTAATTTGAAAATAAATTTTATTTTCATATATTCTATCGATATTATACTCGTTTATTCACTATTCTTTCTCACCATTTTTTTAAAACTGTTTGTAGCCGAAAGTTTGAATGTACTGCAAAAGGTTTAAATATATTTTCAAAAGAATCAAATGTATTTGCAAAAGAATTAAATCAATTTGTAGAAGGTTGAAATAAATTTGCGAATGCTATATATCAGGGGGTCAACAGGTCGATCGCGGGACGATTTGTAGTCGATCATCGTAAATTATCGGATGACTCTCTTACTGCATAGTGTAAAGAATTAAATCAATTTGTAGAAGGTTGAAATAAATTTGCGAATGCTATATATCAGGGGGGCCAACAGGTCGATCGCGGGACTATTTGTAGTCGATCATCGTAAGTTATCGGATTACTGCATAGTGCCTTCTGTAGACAACTAAAGCCAAAATTTCTCTTTATTGCTGAGAATGGCCCAAAACAGAATAGCCAGTAGCAGCGGAGCATTTGGACAAAATTCTAAATTCGCTGACGATGTCAACATGACAGTTGTGAGATGGAAGTGAATTATTGTGTTTGAGATTTATGAGTAAAGTAAAAGAAAAATCCGTTACCTCTGCCGGATATCTCGTTTTGGGCTAATGTCTTTTTTGGGATATGTGGTTTTGGCTCCTATCTCTACTCTGACCATCAAACGAAAAATTTCGAAGGTAGATCGCAAACCCATTGTTAACATATAAAGTCGATCTTAATAAAAAACAAGTTGGCCACCTCTGCTATATATAGATGGATTACTTCTGTGACGCATCGTGGCGCAATAATTGATGCGTTACAAACACACCATTATTTTTTGTCATGATGACGTAACAATGAATGGCTTTAGCGTCACGTTATGCTGGCTAGATCAATGTTAAAAATTGGACATAAAAAGCCAATGAATTCAAATTGGTAAATAATAAATGAAAAATAAATGATACATTCAGAAAGAAGAATTTTTTAGTTCTTTCTGGAACTGCTTGTTTATGCATTAAAGGTTTAGCGAGATATCAGTAATTAAATTTTGGAATATCAATAATACTTTGACTATCCTATTGTATTGTATCTTCTTTATTTCTCATCATAGAATGGAAAATTATATCGTTTTTCGTCTCTTCAAGGCGGTTTGAATGGAAACAGATTCATCTTCCTATCATTAATATGCAGAATGATTTTAAAAAAATCACTAATTTTTGTTAACTTTTCACATATATTTTCTTTATTTATGTTTTAAAAGTTTTCATTTGAAGCT
This sequence comes from Olivierus martensii, assembly GCA_000484575.1. Lineage (NCBI taxonomy): Eukaryota > Metazoa > Arthropoda > Arachnida > Scorpiones > Buthidae > Olivierus > Olivierus martensii. The sequence goes on along the minus strand of AYEL01081787.1, from coordinate 42,606 downwards.
AATAATTTTTTGCAAAAGTGTATCTATGAATCACATGATATATCTTAAACTCAAAACAAAGCTTATATAATGATAACCAGCCTTAAACTTGTACTCATATACGGTATATCATTTATATATAGACAGTGTTTATATTGTTTACCAATATTTTGTTTGGATATATCTGAACTTAATCCATTTTTTAAAACACTAATTTTTGCAACCATGCTATGACCATTTCACCAACTCTAATTTAACATCTTTTCTTTAAAAATCCAAAGGATTTTTTATTTATATTTAAAAATTGTTACAATTAATCAATTAATTTCTAAAATAATCACATGAACCATAGGCCACCACAAAATATGCATTTCGGCTATTGATAGCCCTCTTCAGTTTCATTTATAACCCTATTAAAAATATATTTATATATATATATATTTCCAATTACATGTTTAAATTACCATAATATTAAAATTTACATACCAGTTTACAACAAAATTATCAATTATAATTACTAAAAATAATACAATAAAATTTTTTGGAATTAGCAAATTATATTTATTGCTAATGAAACATACCAACGAGTAATCCATCGGTACGGTCTCTAAATGTATTTTCGTATTGTTACAGTTATGTAGAAAATAAAATTGCAGTTTATATGAAGGAAATCTACAGATATAAAACTATCTACATATTATAACAAAAGTAAAGCATTAACATAGATATATCTAATCATTATTATTTATCTATTTAATTATTTATCTTCGTATTACATATTTTATTTTAGAATTTATTATTACTTCGTTTAATTGAGACAGCCGCATAATCGGGCCAAAATGGATTAGTCCCAACGTGTCCCAATTAAGCGGAATCCACTGTATATATTATTCTAACATTTAATGAATAGTACAAATTCCATAATGCATTTTATCAATACAGAGAAATTATTATCTGGAAAAATATATTTTTTTTGCAATAACTTGTTAAAATAGTAATAAAACCATTAATATAAGTCTAAAACATATTAATTTACTTTTGTAAGGTATGGAAATCTGAAATACACTAGTCCAGTAGCTTGTAAATGGTGCGTTCCAAACCTCAACAGACTAATCAATGATGAATAAAAAATATTTCCAATGAGGAGTCTCCCAGGTTTGGACTTGGGATTAATTTTCCTAGATTTAAGTTTATTCAACTTTTATATCATTTGCAAAAATACCATTTAAAGATAAGACTCAAACTTTACTCGAACAGCTGACAGGACATAAATCAATTGCTTTATTGTAAAGTTCGACTTGTATTCGACAACCAATCGAATTTTTTTCTACATTTTTAGAAAAAATTTTGTTTAAGTATGATGCAATTGCTAGCGTAGGAATAATACTTCAAAATTATCAAATTGCTGATAAACTTCATATTAATAAATATATAGTAAAATTAAATTCGATATTCAATAACTTTATCAAAGAATATGTTTATCCTCCGCTTAAATTATTTATTAAATCTTTGTATCTTTGTTAAAGGAAGTCGACAGAAGCTAAGCTTGAAAATACAGTACTTTTATCAAATATGAGAACAATTCATTCGAGGTTTAGCAAGCTCTGGTAGTGCTAAAATACTTTTTACCGCTTTAGCAGCATTTATCTAAATCTTCGGAAAGCAAGTTACTTGTTAACTTGCTTTCCGAAGTAAATGAAGGTTTTATAAATTAGAGCCTATGCGTGTCCACGTGTCCTCACTAATAACTTTTGAACTATTTATATCAAATTTTATTCCGACAATAAAAAGATACCTCGAAATCCCATCTTTCCATCATATAGGATAGTACAGTATGGGATTAATTTTTATCAGAATTTTAGTTTATATTAATGTGGTGCTAAGTATTAAGAAAACCAGTTTATTACATAAAAATTTATTATTGCCTTCCCTGTTGTCACAGCGATGACATCATATCAGTTCTAGGATTCTAAATAAGAGTATGCTCATCCGCCATTTTTGGTGTTCGCAATTTCATCGCTTCTAATAAAAACAGCTATTTAACCTTTTATAAGCATTCATTTCTTGCGCAATTCGTAAAGAAAATACTTACATACCATGTATTCTGTTATAAGTTATCCTAGTTTATATGTATATTTGTCGAAATGATAAATAAATATTAATAATTTCGATAAAATACTGTTATTAATGTTATCAGTGGTGTTTTATTTAATTACTTATTTCAAGTAACCGAACTGATATTAGATGATAGATGCATTTACATTTTATAACAATTTATGCTCTAAGTTATATATTTTATCCTTTATAAATGGCATATTTATAGAAATCATATTTCTCCTGTAAGAGTCAACCCGCAAGGTACTTTGTAATCAGTACAGTACAGATCAAATAAACTAACGAATAGTAATAAACTATACGAGATTTCTTATCGATTAAAAACTGTTGTGCAAAGATTTTTTGGTAACATTGAAGCATTTTTATTTACATCTTGCTGGCTAATTTTCATCTTCCAGGACTTGTTAAAATTTTTAGCAAGTTTCATATTTGACAAAATTAGTTATAAACTGCTCTCTAAAAATTCTCTAAAATAAATATTTAGTAATTTGGTGATTATTTAATTTTTGTTTAATTCTATATGTAAAAAAGATTTGATATTTGAATGCACTTTGTTATAGAGTATAATAATATAACTCAGGGGTGGCCAAATTGTTATAATATTAATGCCTCAATTAATTCAATGTTAAAATTTTCCTTATTTGTAAAAATATATTTATGGTTCTCGAATAATTTTTAAACTGTTGCGAGTGGCCAAGTTTGGCTCATCTCTCTCAAAAGTTTGCCGACCCCTGCTTTAAAGAAATAAAATTAAACCCCCTAAATGAAAAGCAAATGAAATTTTAATGTTCAATAACTAAATAACAGACTGTAGTTCTGCAGAATGTTAATTCAATTAAATAAAATAGTTCCTCAGAATTTAACTTCAACTAAATAAAATAGTTCTACAGAATTTTAATTCGTAATTGTACCCTCGAAAAAAGTTAAAAGATTTTAAACAATACCAATAAGCAAAAAAAGCTAGAAAAAACGCAAAAATGTGAAAAAAATTCCTATTGCCAATCATGTCTTAAAAACGCCAAAAAGAGCTCATTTGGCGTCAAAAAAGCCAATCTGGAAACTCTTGTTGCAAACATGACAAACATCTGATTCTGGAGTACAACGCCGTCAAAACATAAACGTTCACTGTTCAACGTTCATTCAACGTTCTCTGAAAAATTCAGGTTTGAAAATACCAATTATTTTTTCTATTAAGTTTAACATCGTTTTCCACTTGGTGGTACTAAGGACGGGTTATTCTATACATACCACGGGCTGTCCTCGTAGTATGAATAGAATAACCCATTTAACACTTTATCCTCTAAGACCTCGAGGATCAGCTGTCAACTGAATTATGTGATTTAACGTCCTAAATCAAATCATTTCTGAAAATTTCGGAGATGTGAAATCCAGACTGAAAACATAGCATTATTCCACCGCGGCTATATTGCAGTTGTTAATGGATATTTCAGTATTAAATTAGGAATCCTAAGTTGCAACAATTTCCTGAAAAGATTTATTTACTATCACATTTTAATTTTGATATCCATTTCTCTGCAAAAATAGGACAAAGATTCGCACAGAAATTGTAATTTGTAATCGACCAGATATTCCTCGGTAGCAGCATGAAGTGATTTCATTCTCAAGAATCCGATTTCAATTCCTGGACCCCATTCTTCCAGTTTTTTTCAGAAGTCTTCATCGTTCAATAAACTCCACCTTTTACGGTTAGGTTTAGTTATGTTAAGCCGCCATATCCTCCTGGGATATTCTTTATCTGGCGGCAGCCACTTGCAGAGCCCATCACAGGTTGGCCAACACCGATGACGGGGTCAACCGGATGGTTGAAAGATGGGGTTCAACGGGTCGGATTTGAACCTGGAGCTGTAGGACTCGGATTTGAAACTGGATCCTCCAGGATGGCAAGCCACAGTTTTACCAGGCGGCCAGCCGGCCGACACTACCTTTTACCTGATAACGGATTTTACTATAGGTGTAAACAATCATGTTGGGTGCTATAATGTTCCATGCTTAGTACTCACCAACTGAAAAGCAATGTTAAAACTTCAATGAGGAAAAACTGTAATCTACACTGATATAAATTTTAATTACTTTGAAAATGTTCCCGTTTGCAACCAAAATTACCGTCCATGTCCCGGAATGCGACTTTTCATCCGTGATAATGTAAAAGTGCACATCTTTCTTTGTATTTATTTATTTTTTGTGAACAGATGAAGCCACTTTCGACTCAGTAAGAATATTAAATGGCAGGGCGAAACAAGCCCTTCTTCAGGCTGCCCATCTCTGAGGAGGAAGAGTCCTAGATTTGTAGGATGGCAATCGATGGGTCGGAACCAAACCCCGTGATAAATATTTTCAACGGATGTGACTCGATACTCCAATCTGGCTGATTAATTTTGCTAGTATTGTGTAGGAGCAATTTAGGTTTATTCAACTTTTATATCATTAGCAAAAGTACCATTTAAAGATAAGATTGAAACTTGACTCGAACAACTGACACGATGTTAATTAATTGCTTTATTGTAAAGTTCGATTGGTATTCGACAAACAGTTGAATTTTTTTACGTACATTTCTAGTAAACATGTTCCATAGTGTTTAAGTTCGATGCAATAGATAGCATAGGAACAATTCAAAATCATCTAGTTACTGTTGAATTTCATATTAATAAACCTATAGTAAAATTAGATTTGATATTCGATAACTCTGTCAAAGGATATGTTTATCCTTCGCTTAAATTATTTATTAAATCTTTAAGTTAGACAAGGAAGTCGACAAAAGCTAAGCTTGAAAATATAGTATTTTTTATCAAATATGGCGATGATTTAATCAAGGTTCAAGGCTTTGGCAATGCTAAAGTACGTTTTACTGCCCTAGTAGCATTAATCTACTTATTAGGTTACTTTCTGAAGAAAATGCAGGTTTATAAATTAGAACCCATGTCTGTATACGTGTTCCCATTAATAACTTTTGAACAATTTATCATATTTTCATGAAATTTTGTTCTGCCATTAAAGGATACATCGAAATCTCATCCTTTAATCATATAGGATAGTACAGTATGGAATTAATTTTTATCAAAATTTTAACTTATATTATTCATGATAGGTGGCACTAAATGTTAAGAAAAACAGTTTAGCACATTATTATTGCCATCCCTGCTGTCACAGCGAACTTCCGTGACAACGTCCTGCCGTCACAAACACTCCATTAATTTTGTCGCAGTGACGTAACATTAAAGGCGTCACATTAAGCCATGTTACCGCAATGACGACGTCAGCGTGACGTTATGTAGACTAGATCAACGTTAAAAATTGGACACAAAAAGCCAATGTATCCCAAATGCTAAATACAATAAATGAAAAATAAATGATATATTCAGAAAGAAGTCTTTTTTTTTCTTAGTTCTTTCTGGAACTGCTTGTTTATGTATTAAAGGTTAGCGAGATATCGGTAATTAAATTTTGGCATATCAACAATACTCCGACTATCCTATTGTATTGTATCTTCGTTATTTTTCATCATAGAGTGGAAATATATCGCTTTTTTTTTTTTTTGTCTTTTCAAGGCCGTTTGAATGAAAGCAGATTCTTCTTCCTATCATTAATATGCAGCATGATTTTTAAAAAAAATTATAAATTTTTCTTAACTTTTCACATTTATTTTTTTAATTTATGTTTTAAAAATTTTGGTTGTAGGCTAATGACTTTTGGTAAAAGTATTTCTATTAATCATATTACATATTTTAAACTAATAACAGAACTTACGTAATGACAAGCAGTCTTAAATTTGCACTCGTATCATTTGCATATTAGCAAAGATAAATCATCGTAAAAATTATAGTATTAATTTTTAGAATGAATTCTCAAAAAAGGAAATAGAGTGGATTCCGCTTAATTGGGATACATTGGGACTAAGCCATTTTGGCCTAATTAAGCGGCTGCCCCAGTTAAAAGAAGTAGTAATAAATTCTAAAATAAAATATGTAATTCGAAGGTAAATAAATAATAGGTAAAAGAATAAATATTAGTTACCTATTTTAATGCTTTATTAAAATAGGTAGTTTATTATTATTTTTTTACCGATCTCCTTTGACTTCTTCAACACTGGGCTGCTGATATTCACACCTCGCCCGCTAACTATAGAAATCCATTGATCTAATGCTTCTTCAACTTCTGGATCTTTTCCATCACGCTTTCTTTTGGATGTTCAAAGAATTTTTGTCTTTATTGCCCACTCCACACGCAGTTGATTTTCTTGTTGTAGGAGGCGTGCTATAATAGGTTTTGGTTTATTTTAGCGAGTCTACGATAACTTGTATTAAATGTCTGACTTTAATTTTATCCAGCAAAGCAATTTTACTTGAAAGTGTAAAATCCTTTCTTGATATCTTGGCAAAGATTTAAAATTTTAAATAAAATCGACACTGCAAATGAATATTGCTAGGTACAGTAATGGTAGACTCTTAAGTAGACACACACTTGCCAGACTCATGACGATAGATAATTGATTCTCATCACGCTAGTGTTGCCGAATACAGCATTGTTATGTATAATTTATCAACTATGATATTTACTTATAATTTTATTAAAGAATGGATGTTTATATTAGTATGGCGACAGTGTGTCGACGATGTGTATGCAATAGAACGCGAAGAAACGACACACTCCATTGTGATAGTCTGTATTGTCGTGTAGAAAGCTTTAACCTGAAAAATTACCGGTACAATGAAAGGTAGTCTGTATTATCTTATAGAAAGATTTAACCTGAAAAATTACCGGTACAATAAAATGTTGTTATAATTTTTATATAAGGAATTTTTTAAGAAAGCACACAACAAGTATTAGTGATGCAGTGTTATATAAGGATTTTTTTAAGAAAGCACACAACAAGTATTAGTGTATAATTTTAAGAAAGCACACAACAAGTATTAGTGTACGTAATGTTGCCATACCTTCGAAAAATCAATAAAATATATCAAAAATTGAAAATTCCTTTTCTGACACTGTCCCAATTAAACGTTAAAATTATGTATTAGTTTATTAGCTTGGTTTCCGTTTTTTAAGATTTGGCCCAATTACGCGGCTGCCCCAATTAAGCAGAATCCACTGTATTATAATTATTACAATCCATTATATATCTTACAATGGAAATTTTAATAAAATCCATTATACGGGTTTTCAATTGATAAAAATTAAAATATAAATCAAATTGAAATGTAAGAAAAAGATTTAAGACTGCAAGAAACTTTCAAATTTTCAAATGCCTGCGGTTACATTTTATTTTCGGATCATACTGGAAGACCAAAAATTCATCTTCGGTTCATAGTTTAATAATACTTTAGCTAAATTATTATCATACATTTTTCCACCATAAAAGTTAAAATACTGATACATTTAAAAAAATACAATTTAATCAAATTTAATTGATTGCAAATGAAGCAAAATTGATCGTTACTGGAAAAATGCATATAATAATTTTAGTTTTTCTTAATATATTCTGGAAATTTTTTCTTTTAGAGTACGGAAAGAATTTTAGTAGCATAAATATTTGCGATTATGAAATATTAAGATATTTTCTTTCTAAATTACATTGCTACCAGAAAATAATTTAGTGATAACAGAATTGATTAAAAATCACTGTATCCTGAAATATTCTTTTAATAATCTGGACAAGTGCAAAAAGAATTGTTATTAATTCCGATTCTGTTACCTAAAAAATAGCAGAATGATACAGAAAAACTAAATTTAAAATTATTAAGTAATTCTTAGAAATGATATTTTCTAATTTTATTGAATTAGAAAATACAGTACATATTTGCATATGTTATAACGAGTTATCATTTAAACCAATTAATCTGATTGTCTTACTCCAAATAACTTCGAATTTATATTTGGAATATCAAATTCCTCTGGAAGAGGCAATGATTTATTATGTTCTTTATGTATAAATGCCCAGAGACTATCCCATAATGAAAGTGTCACAGGCAGAATAATTAATCCATGAAATATTGCAGAAGGAATTAGAATAAAAAAACTTTTACACACATCACTAAAAGCTCTGTATGGAGAAAAAAAACATGTAACAACTCCTAAGAGTGTAGTAATGCATCCTTGGACGATTGCATGACCAGCCGCATGTAAGGCATTCTTGAGTTTCTCATTCGAATTTTTCATTTTACTATTAATAAAGGCATATGATATATGAGCAGAATAATCCGTACAAAATCCAGTTATTATTATTAATATAATCATTGTTAGTGGATTAATACTAACATTCCACAAAGACATGTATCCAATGGTAATTACTTCAATCGATGCTATAGTAAATCCGATACATAGAGCGCAAAATAAATTAGGAATAAAAATTACAAAAATGAGAATAACTAGACAAGCACTAATTGTTACAGACTGCATAATCGTTGACGTCATTATAAAAATCGAATCAAAATAAACATATCGCCAATTAAATGGTCGGATAGAGAGATCGGAGTTTTCAGTTAAATTCCATACGTTAGTAAAAACCTCCATTTCTTTAAATGTAGTGTCAATTAAACTGGTTTGAACAAAAAACCTGGATCCAACAATTTTAGTTCCATCCTCACTGAAAACAATGTCATTCTGAAATGATTGTGTCAATTTAAATTTCAGAAATACGTCACGTAATAATTCAGTGAAATCTTCACTATTACTAACATTATAGCCGAGAAACGATATCCACCATTGATAATTATCTATGAAAGTTAAATATGATCTTAGCCATGATTCGGTGAAATTGCAACCGGCCATATGAGGAGAATTTTCTAATGTTTTCGTGAATTCTTCTAATTTACTTTGAATCTTCCAATCGGAATAATTTATTGGTGTATCAATGATCATTTGGATTCTATCGCGATAACTTGAATAATATTTAGTCTCGTCATGGAGAAATTTGTAAACGTAAGAGTCCTTACGCAAAATCAAATTAATACCTGAATCTGTGCTGACATATTTCAAGAAATAAATTCCTCCACTAAGATATAATATGTATAACAATATGACAATAATTTTTACTTTTGGATCAGAAAGAAATTCTCCTAATTTATCCTTATAGCATTTCATAATGTTGTCATTTCTATTTCTTCTAAAACAACATCCATATTTTATGTATTTTAGTAAGCCTGCAAAGAAAAAATATTGTTAATACCATTACTCTAAATAACATTTAGTATGCAGGAATATGTAAAACATCATAAATTCTGAAAATTAGTGAAAACTGTATTAAAATAATCATTTTTCTATTTGAGTTTCTTTAACTTTCACTGCATAGAAGCAATCATTAGATCATTGTTATCTATTTTCTAACAGAATAGTTTTATTTCATACTAGTAGAATATGCCAAGCGCTGCTTAAAATGTATTTGAAAAACAGTTATTTTAGCGAAAATTGGTAGATTTCACGTTTTCGTCATGCTGTTTGGAGGATATACGTCGCCTTGAAGACCTGCAATTTGAGAACGGCTGAAACTACAGATGACACTAATAATGTGGTTTATTCTACACATCTAATTTTTACGAATAAAATTAATTAAATTTAAAATTTTTCAATGAAAATTTCTTGTTTGGAAAGTTTTTCCCTATTATCAATTTAGTGCGGAATTGTTAAAAATTTTTATATGCATTATATTTGAAATATTTTGTGCCTTTCCGAGAAAAAAGGAAAAAATAAGATGCCATTTCGGATAGTTTTCCTAATTGCTTAACAGCGATGAAGCATACTGAAGATGTAGCACATTTCGAGTCACCTAAAAGAAAGAAACGAAAACCCAAAAAACCGAGAACAGTAATGACCCTGCGAAAAGAAATACAGATATAGTTCTAGTTCTAGGTAAGTAGGTACTTAAGGAGTCAGGAGTCAGTTGTTTTTTCCGACTCCGACTCCCGACTCCGGGCAGTTCAAAAATCCAACTCCGACTCCGCAACGCTGCTAGATAGTCAAATATAGTGACGTGTAAAAAAATAAGCAGTGGTATAGGCTGAAAACTCATATGGGTCTACATAAGTTTGGACATAAAAATTCCATTTCTGAAATTTTTATATCCAAACCAGAACTCATTTAGCAGAATAAACGAATAGACTGTGTGTATTGAATAAGTTATTATTCAATACACAAAGTCTATTTGTTTAAATTAAAACTCACTAATTGTAAAATAAATACGATTATTTTTTTTCAATATTACTGAAATGTGATCTATTTTTTCAATATAATCAAAATATTAAATAAAAAACCAATATAAAACAACACAATATTATTTCTTTTCATTCTGCACGATTTTTTCTGCCTCATTTTGTTTTTATCCTTATTAAAAACAGGTATTTTTTAACTAAATGTTTATTTGAAAAATACCTGTTTTTATTAATTAACCTGTTTTTAATCGCATTCTCATTGAAATCTGGAGATTCTCGAGATTTCAATGAGAATGTTTAGTTCGAAAATCGAAAATTCTCGAGATTCACGAGAAGAAGAAATATATTAAGTTCTTATAGATAACTAATATATATTATACTAATATAGTTCTCGAGAAGAAGAACTATATTAGTTTCAGGATTATCTTACTTAAGATAATCCTGAAACTAATATAGAAATATAAGTAGAATTATCTGTAAATCATTAGTAGCCTGAAATTATGAAATATAAACTTGACATTTTGTAAAAGATCTTTATTAATTCGTTTCTGTTCATCTTACTTTTACAATGTAACAAAATGATAAATAAAATCTAAAATATAATTTAATATAAGGTGTATTTTCATTTGCGTTGAGTTGTAGAATACAGTCTATACTGTATTTGCATACTGCAAAACAAATAATCGTATAAAACAATCAATCTGACGGTTTTTCTGCAAATAATCCTGTACTAACATTTGGAATATCAAATTCTTCGGGATTAGACAGCGACTTATTTTGTTTTTTATGTAAAAATGACCAAAGACCTTCCCATAATGAAAGTACTACTGGCAGAATTATTAATCCATGAAGCATAGCAGAAGCGACTAGAATAAAAAAACATTTACACATATCAATAAAAACTCTGTAAGGACTAAATATAAATGAAACAACTCCTAAGAGAGTGGTAATGCATCCCTGGACAATTGCATGACCCGCTGCATGTAAGGCATCCTTGAGTTTCTCATTCGAATTCTTTCTTTTACTATTAATAAAAGCATATGATATATGAGCAGAATAATCCGTACAATATCCAGTTATAATTACTAATACAATCATTATTGGTGGATAAACACTAACACCCCATAAAGACATGTAACCAATGGTAATTACTTCAATTGATGCTATAGTAAATCCGATACATAGAGCGCAAAATAAATCAGGAATAAAAATTACAAAAATGAGAATAACTAGACAAGAACTAACTGCTACAGACTGTATAATTGTTGACGTCATTACAAAAATTGTATCTAAATAAACATATCGGTAATTAAATGGTCGGATAGGGAGATCGGAATTATCTGCTAAATTCCATATGTTAATAAAAACCTTCATTTCTTTAAATGAAGTATCAATTAAATTCGTATGAACGAAAAACCTGGAAGCTACAATTTTCGATCCATCTTCACTGAAAAGAATGTCATTCTGAAATGGTTGTGCCGATTTAAATTTCAGAAATATCTTACGTAATACTTCAGTGAAATCTTCACTATTACTGACATTATAGCCCAAAAATGATATCCACCATTGATAATTGTCTATAAAAGTTAAATATGCCCTTAGCCATGATTCGGTGAAATTGCAATCAGCCATATGAGGAGAATTTTCCAATGTTTTCGTGAATTTTTCTAACTTGCTTTGAATCTTCCGATCAGAATAATCTATTGGTGTATCAATGATCAATTGGATTCTATCGCGATAATTTGAATAGTATTTAGCTTCATCATGAAAATATCTATAAACGTAAGAGTCCTCATGAAAAGACATATCGACACCTGAATTTACATTGAAATATTTCAAGAAATAAATCCCTCCACTAAGATATAATATACATGACAAGATGACAAAGATCTTTACTTTTGGATCAGAAAGAAATTCTCCTAATATATCTTTATAGAATTTCATAACAATGTTGTCATTTCTATTTCTTCCAGAATAGCATCCATATTTTATGTAACGTAGACAGCCTGCAAAGGAAAAGGACTGGTTAATCCTATGTAAAACAATGTTTAGAATGAGAGAATAATATAAAAAATATAATATATTTTGAAAACTGATAAAAGTAATTATAATTTTCAAAAATAATCATTTTTTCATTTGGTTATTTAATTTTCATTGTATGCAGTCGATCATGTCAGATATTCTTAATTCCATTTTTGTGTCAACATAACCTGTTTTACATGATATTATCAGAAAATTCGAAGCATTCCCAGGCTATTGTTTGTAAAATACTTACTATTTTTTAACAAGGATTTCATTTAAACTATTTATTGAACTGTGACAAGATGTTCGTAAGTTTATAATTATTTTTCTAAAACATTTCGTTTGTGCAAATTACATTTCTTGAGAGGATATATTTTTGCGAATTTCATATTAGTATTTAAACTTATGAAGCCTTGTAAACATATGTTGCGATAGTTTATGAGTCAATCTGTAATGTTGCTCATCAGTATGATTCAGATTATTTGCTAACAGAGCAATTTCTACAAGACTGAAATTGTTCCGAGATATACTATTGTATATAAACACGAATATCTTTAATTAAACAAATATCAGCGAACTACCAAAACTAATATTTTTAATTAAACTGAAATTTTATTAACCATTTGAATTATGCTACTTCACTCTTCTAATATTGAGGTTGTGAATATCATTTTTATTTGTTTAATATTTAATTTAAATTTCAGGAAAGGTGTCGCCATCTGATATTTATTAATTAATCTATGAGTTTTTAACTATTCTTCCGAAAAAATGTGGCTCATTCTAGAGTAGAACCGGAAACTTTTGATAATCGTTGGGAAATTTATATACAAATTAATTTATAAGTTTTCCAGACAAAGGCAACCTTATCGGTTTCAACCGGACTAAAAACATAAAAGACACAGGTTTCCTTTGGCAAAAAATACAGCGATAGTTACAGCCTAGTCTGATAAACTTCTAAATTATTTAACATAATATTCTGGAAGTGATAATTCTTCCGATTTCTGATTAATCTTACTAGTTAAAACATTGGGATAATCCGAAAATTTTCCGCTTTAACTAAGGATCGATGAAAATTGCAATTTAGGAAAAATAGTTAAATATTATATAGGTCAATTAATTTAATTTAAATACAGTGGTACATCTACTTAAAAACCGCTCTACATACGAACTTTTCGAGATACGATTTTTTTTTCATATCCTGTTTTGGCCTCTAGATATGAACTTATTCTCGAAGTACGAACCGTGATACTTTTTATAGAAAATATTTTGTAAACATTATATTAAGTTTCGTATAAAAATATCTCAATTATCTTTTGAATATATAACTGTTAATGTGATAATATTAAAGATCTATATAATACCAGTTATATCGAATTCTTTGTTAACTAATTTTTTAACTCGCCATGCGAGTTAAAGCCTAAGAAAAAAAAAGAAGCAATTGATGATAACACAAATCGAAAACCGAACTACAAAACCAGTCACAAGAAAATTGATTTATTTTTATTTAATGGAAGATGATTTTTATACAAAGCATGTAAAAACCAAAGATTTCAAAAATAAAAATAACAATTGTACACAAATGCATACTTTTTTATTGTTTTCAAAATTTCTAAATCTGAGAACGGATTAATTGATTTCCATAGGATAAAATGGAAAACTGGCTTTCAAGATACCAACTTTTCGAGTTATGAACCGCACTGTATATTCCTATAGGGATTGTTTGGCTAATTAATTGATATTTGAATACAGATTCCTTTTAATTGTATGGACTTTGTTGCTTACATCACTCTTGCTCCTCAATGTGAGATATTAAGCAGAGAGCATTTCAGTGTCAGTCCATATCTTCATATGGTGGCTTCAGATAAAGGATAGGAAAGTGTGAGCCTGGCTTAGGCATCTCGTAAAAAATGTTTTAAAATTTGGATCGAACATGATTCATTTGAAATATTCGATGAATTTAAATTTAATTCTTTCAGTAGCTATAATGTCATTTTTCCTAATGATGACTACTTTTTGGCTGCATTATATGATTGTTCGGTATTTTTCAAAAAATATACAGTATCTGCAAACATACGGTAGGAATAGTTATTGGATTGAAGAAGCTTTTCTACATTTCATATGACTGAAAAAACAGTGCTTTTTGACCTAATAGCATTACTTATCTAACATAAATTAATAATATTTCTTTATATACAATAAATGCATGTAATAAAGAATGAAGCCAGGTGTCAAATATTAAATCGAAGTAGTAAATAATAAATTCAAGGGACAAATAGTATATCCATGTGGCAATTAACAAATTTAAATAGAAAGTATTAAATCTAAATAACAATTGTTTAAATAAAATATGTTTTATTTTTATTTAATGGAAGATGATTTTTATACAAAGCATGTAAAAACCAAAGATTTCAAAAATAAAAATAACAATTGTACACAAATGCATACTTTTTTATTTTTTTTTTTTTAAATTTAATATTTTGTAATGTTTGATTTCTGAGATATCTTATGGATGGAAAAGATTTAGACAGATTACTATTTTCAAACTTTTTTTTAAATAAAAAATTAGCTATATATAAAATATTTATCAGTTTTTAGATTTTTGTATTCAGTTGAATTGAATTATGCTTTCTTTTTATTTTTGATATTAAAGGACAACTAGTTTTCAGGTAGGATTAGAATTTTTTGGATAACTTTTAGTTTCTTTATCTATAGACATTTCTTTACTTATTAATATAATGCAATGACCCATAGAGTATCCTCCCCAATTGATTGAAATTAAGGATTTACTGCATTATGTGTATTAAGATACTTTCCTTCTATACTCTTCATTTGTCAAAAATTTAAATTGTATATATGTGTCTTATTTCTTTCAATTATGTAGATGAAAATCAAAGAAAAAAGATGGTTCTCAGTGTCTGTGATGAAGAAAAGTTCCATTTCATCCATAAAAAAACTCCACCATCAGTTTTCAAGAAAACATTTTTCATATTATTAACAAATTTTTGAAGAAATGCTTATAAAAATAAGTAGAAGATGTATCCTTAATAAAATGCTTAAACAAGAGGAACAATAATATATGTTGAAACTTCTTGGAACACACAAAAATAAGTTGAAGTAAAAAAAAAAATAAAAACAATTTAAATTAAAAATTTAAGAAAAAATAAATTACACAAAATTTTTTGTACCTAAGTAAAGTTTAAATCGTTTGTTTGCAACACTATAAGATTTGAATAAAATTTCAAATATCAATGTTTTAAATGACAATAAATATGGCTCTATTGGTAGTTGGTAGATTAAAATATACTTTGTCATTTGTCAATTATGTAAATAATGGAGCAGCGTTGGAATGGGAGTAGAAGTCTAAAACGTGTTAGCTTAGTGTGGCTCTCACTGTTTGACATTTTAGGTTAATTGGGTAGCTTCCCAAACAGTGTTAGTCCAGGGTCCCCCAACTAATGGTCAGTCCCTGTTCATTATAGTGTCATGATAAATGGCTCTTCATAACACATATGCTTGATTCTAAAATATATTGGCTTATGTATTACTAAATTTTATATATATTGTATATTCATTTACATTAGCATATTATGTATCTGCCTGTGTGTAAAATACAATTAAAAAAAAACAATTGACAAAAAATTTCTCAATTATATTTAGCAGATTGAATAATAAATTAGTCTATTTAGATGTTCTGTATAAATTAGTCCTTAGTAACTATCTTTAGTATATCAATCTTGTAAAAAAATAAATTGGCTCTACTCAATGATGTAGCCATACCAGGAAAATATTTATAAAATTATTTTTCTAAAAGAGAGTAATAAATTATCAATTATAAATTAATATCCTTATGACTGATTATAAATATAATAAACTTTGAAAGTTAATTATAATTATTATCAAATAAATTATTTTATTTAAAAAAAATTTGATTAGAATTTATGTAATATTTCAGGAGTCAAAAACCGAGAAATAGACCTTCCTTTCATCATATTTTACTTCATTTGGATTTGGCAGGTGAAGAAATCACAAATTTTTCTGAAGATAATTACTTTAAGACACAGGTAAAATAATAATTGTTCAAACAAATTTACAAACATACAATGGACCCTTGTATAATGCAGAAGATATGTTTTGCATTATGTTTATGATTATAATTTATGTACAGGAATACCTCAATTATCACGGTTATTGTTGCTACGAAAAATACCCCAATAATACGAATCCACGATAATCAGAAATAATGCATGTAAAATGGGTGATCATTGCCAAGGATTTTTCAAATATGTTAATGTTGCCACGAAAAATACTGCAATAATCGAATCCACGATAATTGGGATAAATGATGCTGTGAAATGGGTGATCACTGCCAAGGATTTTTCAAATCTATTAATTAAATTTTATATACGAGGTACAAAAAATGTGATAAATGTGCCAATCTTCTAAGCAGATCACTCTATGTTTCTTCTTGTAGCTGTTGACTTAATATCATCTTTGCTTCTTTTAGAATTCCTTTAGGGGGTAAATAGAAAAGAAATAAATATTCACATGCAGTGCCGACTCTAGAAGTCTTGGCACCTGATGCAGCTTTCTTGTAATTACTCAGTAATGTAACAGTTGCTGAATAACCAATATTGAGAAAATGATAATTTTGGCACCCCGATGCTGTTCATCATCTGCGTACTGAGTTAAGCCGGCCCTGTCCATGTGTACTTCAGGTAAAGGCGGACAGTTACTGATGAGTGGTGAGCAAGTACTGTTAGATAAAAATGAAGTGCTAAAGAGAGTTACCTGGAGAACAAATGTAATTCTGGTTGCTTATATAGTGGGCTATATCTCAAAGCCACGATAATTCGAATTTTGAGTGCAAGAATTTTGGTATCAAATTATAAACCGCGATAAATCGAGAATCGCGATAATCGAGGTATTCCTATATATCTCCTCCATTATACAAGGGTGTAATTTTTTTAATGATGATAAATCCTCATTAAAAAACTTTTTCATTTTAAAACAAAAAATTGAGTTCCAATAGTGATGTTTTATGCTGTTTTATTGATTAAAATTTTAGTTATCAGATATTGCTCATTGTTAATTTCAAAATATTTTTTGGATTTCAAAATTTGGAAGCAGACACTCTTGTAGTTTTCTCTTAAATTCGACACTGTGCTCCATTGAAGGACTGTTTTTGTAAGATATTTTTCTAGTTTTTGATCAGTTCTAATCTTTCATTTAAAATTTTACTTTTGGCAGTCTATCTGCAATATTATAGCATTTGCAAATTGATTTAACCCATTTGCAAATGGTTTAAATATTTTTACACAAATTTATTTAAACCTTTTGCATGTATATTCAAACTTTAGGCTATGAACACTTTAATAAAATGATGAGAAAGAATAGTGAATAAACAAGTATAATATTGATATATTAAATGAACTTATCAATATTATACTTGTTTATTCACAACTCTTTCTCACCATTTTGTTAAACTGTTTGTAGCCTAAAGTGTGAATGTACTTGCAAAAAGTTTTATATATAGCATTTGAAAATTTATTTAGAGTGATTCACTATGTTATATTACAGTTTCTGCAATTTTCATATAATGCAATAAAAAATTGCAGTGTGTTATATTTTGAATTAATTTATTCTTTTATAATCTTTAAAAGTGAAAATCATCAATATTTAATGCCTTTCAAAAAATTTTAGGGAATGTTTGCAATTAATAGCAAGTCATGAAATTTCAACTCTATTATAATTATTTTTATAATTGCATAATATTCAGATTACAATATTTATATTAATTCACTTAACAATTTCAAAACAATTACTTAATTTAATCAAATAAAAAACAAATTGCTAGTAATTATAAAATACAAACAGCCATTTTATAATTACTAAAGTTTGTATATTTAGAGTTTTCCTTTTGTTTTCAACCAAGTACTTATTGAAGAGTCTTGTCAATGATGGAAGTTCTATAATAAGTTTCATTTTCTTGGTTTGAATTGTTTTTGTTTATGATAGAGAGTAATTTGCATTTGAGACATAGAAAAATCAATTCATCATCAAGGAAGAGATAGGATTTACAATGTTCATGAATATTTTAAAAAAGACACTTTGTATAATATCATTTCATATTCTAAAAACCTGACAATGAACTAATATTTATATTTATAATATATTTATAAAACATATAATAATAAAATCAATGAAAATCATTCAATAAAATGTATATTATTATTTTAAATCAAATAAATATTTGAATAAAAGTAAATCAATCAGATTTCAGTTTTTTAGAGTGACAAAAATATGATGACTGCATAAAGGCATAAAAATATCTGACATTTGAAACTATATTATAAGAATTAACAAACTTTTGATTCCCTATTTAGTTTCTATAATTGTGGAAAAGTTTTATTATATTTCTGGACAAATTAAATTAAAATGTTCCTCTAAACAGTTTCTATGATGACTCTGAATTCTACAAATTATCCTTGTTTCAATAGGTAATTTTAACACATACTAATTCTATTGTGCGAATACTAACTGACCAGCCATTCTATTTTGTTCTGACTTTCTGTTAATTACTAATAAACATTGTTAAAATAGGAAGAACTAAACTATAGTTCTCTCTTTTTTTTATCGCTTTTTTTTATCGCTCTTTTTTTTATCGCTTTAAAAACTGATATTACATGACAAATTTTCTAAGGGAAAACTCATATATAGATTACAATAATTTGCTTTTTTATTTAATTTTCAATTATAAATATAGAAATGTAAAATATATATAGCAATGAGTTTTTTAATATAAAAAATTTACAGTACCTAAAATTAAAGTACTGCAGTTTGAAACATTTATAAATTAATATCATATTGTAATAATGCCAAATAATAATTTTTCGTAATAATTATTAATTTGTTTTTCAGAATCATATTTGTTGTTTGGTTTTCCCACAGATCAGAACACTATTACATGTAGAATCATTTGTTTACTAATATATATCAAGAAAGCAGTTATCTAAAACTTAATCAAACAATGGCTGGAAAAGGCAAACGACGTTAGATGACTTCTTAATGAAAAAACAAAAAGTGTCAAATGAGGAAAACCTTCCTCATCACAAATATAAATTATTTGCTGGAATATTTTTGATTTTCATGAATGATTTATGAATAAAAATCGATATTAGCGATAGAAAATGCCTTTAATTAATATAATATAACAGTAATAATATGCTATAAAATGAAATAAAAAAATGCTACGTATATTTTTATTCACTATCCTGTTTCACCTATTCCCATCTTTTGTGTATTAAGATGATCTCGTTTAATGCTGTTTCGTTTAGCGCTTGGTTTGTTTGGAACGTATCCCCCGCGTTAAACGAGTCTTACTGTATAGTTAGATATTAAAATAGATTAATGCAACTGTTATGCACAATTATTTATATAAATATGGTATATATATTCTATATCAATTAAAAATTTTCATATAGGAATATTTAGATAATTTCTGAATGTAAGAAAATCTTCGTAATAATAATGATTATGTGTCATTAAAGTTTAGTTACTGTTAAATTAATCTGTGTAAAATTTCAGTTAAATTTTTAAATTTTATAATAAAATTTTATTAAAAGTATTAGTGCCCCTTAACATTTTGAGATTTCTTTGTAGAAAGAATATTCATATTTGTTTAAGCGATAGAATACTGTAGTAAGTTATCCATTTTCCAACTGATGGATCCGAAATTGTTTCCGGATCACATCTCCACAATTTTAAGAAGGTCGGAAACCAACCAACCAACTAAGGATCGTTTCTTTCATCTGTAGGTCAACCCATCACGTATTTGGCAATCTATAATAAAGTTTGGAGTTATCCCACTGCTTATTATCTTGACAATTATGAAAAATAAATAAAGATGAAATGAGAAATATTTGAAATCTATCATTCAAAGTCTAAATTAAAGAGCATCTTCTCAGTGATTTTTAGATAGAATATTAACTTCAGTATTTATCTATTTTATTTTCTATCAAAATATAATTCCTAATTTTTTTACACCAATGTTTAAACAAACACTGATATTCCAGATGACAAATGAAATCTATTTTCTCATTCTAAAGTATTCTCATAGAAATGAAAATACAGTATTGATCTGTAGCCATTTGCTTTTACAGTATATATTTACAAAATCTCTCTCATCCAGTGAATTTTTTTTTTTGAATTCATTCGGGTACAATGAATTACATATTTAATTTTTAATGTAGTACCAGCCGAATTCTAACAAACTGTATGTTATTATCATGAAAATATTTATATATTCTTATAAGAAACCACCATGGAATATTTCTTACTCGACAATGCTTTCAGTCGATAGTTTTTCAAATACAGTGTACAGTATTTCATATCTACAAAAGGAAGTTTTGTTAAGATATTTTGTAAATCGCATCTATTTTTTTTTATCAGGTGTACGGTTATGGAATTTACAATTTTAAGCATTTATATAACTGATATGGATCGTAATTTATATATAATATTTCTTATATAGAAAATGAATTTTATAAAGTAGAATTTTTTCTATTTCGTATCCAAGAACTTATATTTAAGATAAGGTAATATCATCCAACACTTGATAAAATTTTCATTATAAGATTCGTCTAAATGTATTTAGAAAATTTAGCAACATTATTTATGTTTCTATCAGTTTATCCCGAATTTTAAAAATGTTTTCTATCAAAAGAGGAGAGAAATTAAGATAACAATAGAATGATCATAGTAATGCTTATAGTTTTACTTATGATTACAGAGAGAAACGACTGCACAACAGATAAAAATAAGAAAAGCTAGTCAAACAGTTAAGAGTTGTTATCATAGATTCATTATGTAACAAATAGCAGCGGTATAATATAGACTATGTTTACCATAAACGAGCCCAATGGAATTTCTATACTTGTCTATTAATGTTACAATAATTCAAAGGATTCTGACTTTGTGAATTGCTTTTCTTTGATAAATATACCTTCATTATTGTGCAAAAGAAAATATGTTCTTTTAGACAGTTTAAAATAATATTTAAATTTATATCAACCTATCTAATTTTAACAAATGATCCAATAATTTTCTATAATTACTTCCACTTTCTCTCTTGCCATTTTTCAATAGAGGGTGGGTTAGTTACGTTAGTTTTAATTATATCGCCGAAACTCACAAGGGACATTTTTGATGGCAGCCATTTATAGAGCCCATCACAGATTGGTCATCAACCATGATAGCATCAATCGGAAAGTTGGAGGAAGGGATTCAACCTGCCAGATCCAGTTCACTCCTAAAAACTTCCTAGATCTTAGTTATAAATAATAAAAATATTACCATATACATTAATATATAAAACACATTTATACAAGGTCATTCATTATGTTACCCCATACAGCTACCATTAAAATCAAGTTTATCTTTTTTTTAATTATTTTTCTTTGAATCTACTGTCTCAATATAAGTTGAAGTAATATAGGCGTATAGTTCGCCTATATTAATAGTTTTAATCTCTTTTAGTCCAATACAATAACCATTTTCTACCGATGTAAGATAACCTCATCCTTTACATAAGTAAATAATACTTCCTACATAAAAGTACTTGAAACAAGTTAGTTAAGATGGATGAGTCCATCACATGACCTCTTCCATTATTCAGTTTTACATCTTGAAAATTCAAAATGATCAAATTTCGATCATTATTACATCATAAATAACAGACCGATATCAATCATTTTTAATACATTTTCTAGTGAATCCCAATATCACATGTATACTTCATTCAAATCGGATAATACTGGTATTTATATGAAATGCCAGATCATGCGGATCAAGTATCTAAAGTATTTATTGACAGATGAATATCAAGCTATAAGCTATATGATCCTATATCAATCATTTTCAATATATTTGGTTTCTAAGGGAGTACAATAATATATGTGAATTTTATTCATATCAGACAATATTTAAACGAGAAACTGTATACGTGCTGGAAATAGTCACAAATAACGTACATATTTAATTTATATATCTTTTTGAAAGCAACTGTGCAAGAAGTGGGCATAACAGAAAGAAATTCCAGGAACTGTCCATAAGAAAAATCAGGAAAGGATCCAGAAGTCAAAGAAGCATTAGATCAATGGATTTCTATAGTTAGCGGGCTAACTATAGAAATCCGGGTTTCTATAGTTATTATTTTCTTATTCATCTAACGTCGTTTGCCTTTTCCTCTTTCATTCAGCAAGCAATTGTCGATAGCAATATCGCATTTATAACACTTTGTCTTGCTTTTGTATTTCTATTAAAATTTGGATCATTTTGTATAAACTTGTCCATAATTTCTGCAATAGTGGTTATATTTGTTTTGAGAAAATCCGTTGCAAGTTCCTTTTACTTCTCATCTTCAGAAAGGCTAACTTCTTTGTCTTCGTACGATAAATTGGGACAAAATGGCTTAGTCCCGACGTGTCCCAATTAAGCGGAATCCACTGTATTAGTAATTGTTGATTTATAATAAGGGCAGTATTATTACTTCGTTTAATTGGGGCTGCCGCTTAATTGGGACAAAATGGCTTAGTCCCGAAGTGTCCCAATTAAGCGGAATTCACTGTATTAGTAATTGTTGATTTATAATAAGCGCAATTATCCAAAATTTAAATTAATAGTTCAGTGAGTATTAATGGCGTTTTCTGACAAAACAAACTCCTCCAAAAATTAGAATGGGTCTAGAAATATCGGTATACCGTTAGGAAATGTTTTTGATATAGATAAGCAGCCCTGGTTTTCAATGTTTATTAGGATTATATTATAGATACAAACTACTCAATTACACATTTTAACTCATAAAAGTATTCAAAATTTTAGACTTCTAATTGTCTAGCTGCGTCGTATCCCTTGGTAATTTGATGACATAAAACTCGAAAAAAAACCAAATATGCAAAATTCTGCTTAATTGATGAAACTCTTAATTAGATGATTGACCTTAATGATCATCATATATAACAGGGATGGCCAAGCTTCTTGTCACTTCGCAATAGTGGTTATATTTGTTTTGAGAAAATCCGTTGCAAGTTCCTTTTACTTCTCATCTCCAGAAAGGCTAACTTCTTTGTCTTCGTACGATTCTTGTCACTTCGAGCCATATAGGAGAATCTCAAATACTTGAGAGCCGCAATTAATTTCTTTCTGAGTCAATGAGATCCACATCAATTTTTTCAGCTAATCTTAACAATAGTTTCAAAAATTGTTTATCATATATTTCACACGCATTTATTTTGTATAGATGCATATTACTTTTTACAATAAATGAACAAAATATAAATATATTACTAATTCGAAAAAGCCGAGTTATATCGAAACAGCATTAAACGGAGCAGCGTTAAGCGGGATCTTACTGTACTACAAACATTCCTTTCTGAATTTTACTGATTAATTAAGTGTATGTTTCAGATAATTTTTAAATATGTTATCAGTTAAATCATAAGCGATTATGATAGATGAGTTTGCAATGAATTACAGTAATTTAATTATTCATAAGCCATTGAAGCTTAATTGTACAAAAATATACATATTTATATTCGGGATTTTTTGTCTGTTTTGATTGATAATAATAGATTAATTTCATTAAATGATTAGCTTTCATCCGTCTTGAAAATCTGCTGTCTACATGATTCCCCGAAGAATTATAGACAAATATTTTTATAAGAGAAATGAAAATGATAACAAAGTGACAGATTTATACTGACATTTTAAAATTCTTCAGGGATCATTCCTCTGCCTAATTTATTGATAGAAGTGGTGATAGTTTTCCATAATTCTCTTGTTTCGTGCTCAGACAACTAACAAAAATTTAAAAATTTATTAATAATATATAATAATTCTCACTATTCTGTTTTAATAGATAATGAGAACAAAATCAAGTGAGTCCATAAAACAAGAGCACTTCTATTCATTGTCATCAGAATTATATGAAGATAAAAAAATGTTTATTTTACAAACATTTTTAACATGTTTTATCTAGGACTATTATGTGCATCTACAATTTCTCATAACTATTTGCATTTACGATTTCTATAAGCATTAAATATTATTGAATTATTATTGATATTACCGTAAGTCAGACATTTATATCACCTAACTGATATTATTTTCAAAACATACTGAGCTCTTTCTATCACCTGGAAAATTTAGCTATTTCTCTATGTTGAGTGGTCTTTTTATTTATTTTTTTATAATTTTTACTCGATTCTGTTTTAATAGAGAGAACAGAATCAAGTGAGTACATAAAACAAGAGCACTTCTATTCGTTGTCATTGGAACTAGATGAAGATAAAAAAATGTTTTCTTTACAAATATTTTTAGTGTATTTTATCTAGGACTATTATGTGCATCTACAATTTCTCATAACTATCAAATATTTGCATTTACGATTTCTATAAACATTAAATATCATTGAATTATTATTGATATTACCATAAGTCAGGCATTTATATCATGTAACTGACATTATTTTCAACATA
The DNA here is from genome assembly GCA_000484575.1 of Olivierus martensii. Classification (NCBI taxonomy): domain Eukaryota; kingdom Metazoa; phylum Arthropoda; class Arachnida; order Scorpiones; family Buthidae; genus Olivierus; species Olivierus martensii. The sequence continues at coordinate 17,795 of AYEL01081787.1, read as the reverse complement.
CTGAGCTCTTTCTATCTATCACCCGAAAAATTTGGCTATTTCTCCATGTCGAGTGTCTTTTTACTTTTCTGATTGCTCTCGGTATTGCACTCAATGGAATAATTTTTTTCCTGTTCTTGTTCATGGCATTTATATTCCATACAAAACAAATTTTCTTAATAAAATTAAGTTTTACATTTACTGTTATTATGATTAATCCTATTGCAACAAATCAATTAAAAACACAATTTTATTTTTAATTTTCTTGTAAATAATTTATAACTTTATAAAGATATACTTTATTCTATTATGCAAAAAAATTATTATACTATAAATTTATAGAAAAACTATAAAATTAATTTTAAATTGGCTCAAATAGTTAAAATAAATTTTTAATACGCTTATAAAACGAAATATAATTATTGTATAGTATTTTTTTAATTAAAATAGGCTAGAAGTTGAGCAAATGTTTTTTATTCTACATTTATTATAATGATGTATGTCAAAGTTTTCATTATGAGAAAAATTTCGTGATAGTTTTGAATTATTTCATCTTTGCAGATGGAATAATTGAAATGTTTACGAATCATTTTATTTTATCTTTTTCTTAACTTTTACTTGATGAAAATTTGATGTAGAATATTTGTAGGGCTTATAATTAAATTATTTTTATGTTTAAAAAATTTATTAGAAAATTTGCAGCAAGAAATATCGATACAAACTATATTACTTTCTTCATAGAAAGACGATGATGCATAACATTGGTACCATAATAGGAATTCTATTAGTAAATTTTTTCTTTTCTTTAAAGGGAAATAATTTATTTTATAAATGAATAAAGATGATGCAAATATGCATCAACTAGTGAACCATATTAGAGAAACATTTGATATATAAAATGATTTAATTCTAAACGAAATTTCAAGTGTAAATATAAAAAATAAACACAGATCACTTTGTATCCATAATTGTTTTCTTATTTGTAGTTTTTTTTTTTTGCAGTTATAAAAGTATATTAATCAGTAATTTCTTAAGATTGCATAAATATTTAAGCTGTGAACTGAATGCAATCCTAGTGTTTATTACTTTTGGACAATCAATAATCTCGACAATGATATCCAAATTTTTTCCTTTCCCTCTTAGGGATTTCTCAAGTATTTTTTGCATAAATGAAATAACAATACTGTTAGCAAAACCCAGAAATTTTTTGCGAAATAATTCCTTTCGTATAATCCGCATTATCCATTTTCTCGATTTTCTTACGCACATTAGTCAATGTATCTTCTCTAGCTTTAAAATAAACCTTTTTTATATTCAATGAAACTATTCAATTGTTATAAAAGGCGCTAACTTAATTAACTCATTTGAAAATACTACATAATTAAAAATAAATTATTATTTTAATAAATAAATTAATAATTAAAAGTAAATTCTAATTTTTTTCAAAAATATTCAATGTATGATACTTTATTATGCCTTAAGTCGTTATAATGGTCGCAGCATCATAAACTCTTGTAAATATTGTAAAGATTAAAGGCTGTAATATAATATAACAAGATAATTAATGTTGATGAATCAATCACGTGATCATTTCCATTATTCAAATAATATTTCTTTAAAGATTCAAATTTATCATTTTCTAATGGAGCAATAATATTCTATATGTGAATTTCATTCAAATCGGTAATATTCAGATGAGATATTAGCTTGACAGACAGACATCCAAACTAATATTGGTCATTTTCAACAGGTTTTATTCATAGAGTACCCGATAATATATGCCAATTTCATTCATATTGGAAAACATTTATGCGAGATATTGCCCTAACTCTATAAACATCTTTTCCCATTTTCATTAGTAATATATACTTCTATATTACAGTCATACCTCACTTTACGTCGTTAATTCGTTCCAAAACTAGCGACGTAAGTCGAATAAACTCTTTAAAAAACAAATATATTACTTTTTAAAATTAAGTAGATATTTCCTCCATATTAACTATTGACTTTCATAGTATGGAGTCACATTGAAAGTACCAAAGAGTCGCAATTTGGCCACTTGGATGTATAAGGTAATCAAAATGTTTCAAATGCTTGATTCATAGATATGCCATCAAATTTTTACGAGGAATATTGAATAGCAATCCAGATAAAGACTGAAGAAACAGTTATTTTTATTTTGCATAACTGATGCCAAAATATTTATAATGTATTGAAGAGATAAAATTATTGTTAATATCTTTTACATATGCTACTATTTCCGAAATTTCTTACCTTTTAACGAATCATGTTTTAATAAGCCCCACCATTCATTACGTATATATTTATTATAATTTATATATTGTACTAAAACCATTCTGAATGTTCAATTTTATTAATATTCTTTCTTAAAGAGTGAGAGGATCAACTGCTATTGTCATTCCTATTAAAATCATAGTATATATAGGTACGATTGGGTTAGCTAAAACTTTCCACGGCAAAAAAAAGAAAAAAAAAAGTCATTAGTCCTCAATGCAATAGGAATTCTTGAAAATGCAATATAACATCGTTTAGTCGAAGAAAATCTACAAAATACATCGATTAATAATTGTTTTAAATAAGCATCCGACTTAGTATTAGGCTATATATCTTCTTATAACACTTATTCTAGAGAAATTCTAATGCATTGGAATACAGTTCATTCTCAACTAAAGATATTGATACCATTAATATTAATTAGAAATAGAGAAGACTATATTTATAATGAAATTCCATTCTGTATTAATATTTAATGCGAATGACAATGAATCTCTTTCCCGAAAATATCATGTACATCATATATGTGCAAATGATGGAGAGAATACAAAAGTTTTCAATAAATTTTCGATAAATCTATTATTTAGTTTGTTGACAAATTCACAGCATGAACATGATAAAACTCTTCACAGCAATGTATGTCTTTCACAATATATTCAATAACAACTTCTTTATTTTCGAAATTTTCTTAACGTTTTCTCTCATTAGATTATCAATTCATGCGAAATTCAATAGTGGAAAAATCCCTTGGGAAATGCTGAGAGCAAAAATACAAATAATTTTAATGCTCATTTTCTATATTATAATAAATATTAATGATCATCATAAGGAAAGATTTTACAAATATAGCATTCATCATTAATTCTATCTTATTATAATGATAAATACATTATTATTTATACTTACAGTATTAAACAGTTCCATTTTTATGATAACTCATTACATTTAGAATAAATAATTTGGCAGGATTATTATCTATGTACTGTCATCTTTTCAATGGGTATAACTTTAATAAAAACAGTTCAATGAGCTGCCATTAACCAGTTGATGGCAGCTCATCCTCCATTTTTATGATAACTCATTACATTTAGAATAAATAATTTGGCAGGATTATTATCTATGCACTGTCATCTTTTCATTGGGTATAACTTTAATAAAAACAGTTCAATGAGCTGCCATTAACTAGTTGATGGCAGCTCATCAACCAGTTCTGGTCCGATGAGAGGATAGCAGCTTAAAAGACTACAATCCTGTTTAATTTTTTCATATTATTGAGTTGTTTTGGATAGATTAACATGTCGATGATATATAAGATTCCATATTTGCGAATTTTAACTATTATCGCTTATAATTAATACTCTTTTTCACAAATTTCCTAACATAAATTCTATTTGAAATTTTATTACTGTATTTAAGAATCTTTTTTAAAAGCGATTATAAAAACAACAAAAAATTCAGACTGAAAAATGCCAATCAACTTCTTCTTCTTCTAACAATTCACTTGAGAGCTAGTGTAAAATATAACAACAACAACTTTGCTTTTTGCGGCTTATCTTAAGTAGACCTAATCCTCAACTGTCTTGTTCTTCAACGAAAGCGATCACCCATAGCGTGCTATAGCAATAAAAATCTCATAAAAAATGGCATAAGAAAAGTATTTCCAGTCCAGGATAAGAAAAATTAATTTTCGTAAAGTTTGCCTTTACTAATATGATTTAGTGTAGCCAAGAAAAAGGTTTTCCTTAGAGACTCTAAAACTTTATTCGTTGCTGCAACAATGTTCGTCTGTAACGACTATTTATTTTTCCATCGCTAATTGCTATTCACAATGAAAATGGAGAAATTTTGTTAGAGATAATCGAGAGTCGATGAAAATAATGATCATGCATAAAGTTTGTCTTTAATCTTACCTAATGATTCATTAGGAGTAATGTTTACATACTTTAATGGAGTAAGCTTTCTGGAATAAATCAGCAAACTTTAAACAAAGAATAAAACCTTATCTGTAATTAATGCGAATTTTATTCGATACTTGCCAAAAATATCAAAATCGAAACAATTTAATTATATTTTAACTTAATTATAGTTTTGCTACTTTAATTAATAAATAATAAAAATAGCATATCATTTTCTAAGATTAATTTTCTGTTCATAATAAATTTTTACGAAATTGTATTTTGTTTTTCTTATTCCCATAAATATTAAATATCGAAATAATTTTACATTTTTATTAAATGTATTAATGGTTTTTAACTAGAAAATTTTTATATACAGTCATACCTCGACTTACATCGTTTTCGATTTTAAGTCGATTTTTTTTTTTTGTTAAAAGGAAAAAATCTACTAAAGGCTGGGTCTTATAGGCGAAAAAGGCGATGTAAATATGTTGGCGTATCGATGCTGATGATGTCACTTCCTGCATATTGCTAGACGCTGCGTTTTACGCCGAAGTTCACTCTTGTTCAACTTTCTACGCTGCGTACAAGAATATGTTGACCACATAAAAATGAATAAAATAATGATTAAAATATGCAAAATAATTTATACAATTAATTATAAGATTAAAAATGCTATTACCGACGCTACAGGTTATTTATACGAAGTCTAGAACGTTTTTTAAACAGTTTATTCGACTTACGTCGCGAGTCTTGGAACGAATTAATCACCTAAGATGAGCTATGAATGTATATAGAATAAATATATATAACTACTGATATACTACTGAACTAATGTAGCAGTTGTACATATTCTCAATTTAATTTGTGCAACAGCAACATGCATCAATGATATATAAATCACTAAAGAATTCTTAAAAAATTAAAATATTCTTAGTATAGCGATATAATAAATATATATAACTACTGATATACTACTGAACTAATGTAGCAGTTGTACATATTCTCCATTTAATTTGTGCAACAGCAACATGCATGAATGATATATAAATCACTAAAGAATTCTTAAAAAATTAAATTATTCTTAGTATAGCGATACATCACTAGTCAGAATTATGCCAGATATATTTAAATAACCTATTATTTCTTTGCTGAATTTGAAATTACAAGATAAATTCAATTTGCACATTAAATAAATAACATCGAAAAATTAAAATTTCCGATAAATTTATAAATATTTACATCAATAAATATAATTTTGCATATTATTGTATCCGTTTATTAAATTTTAAACTTTTTTTTCGTATTATATTATGCGTAAAGGGAATTTCAAGTTTTTAAAGTAGACAGATGAAAATTATCATCAAATTTGCCCGACCATTGCATTATAAATATTCTAAATATAACAGTTTCAGTCAGAAAATTCAATTTTATGAATAATTAAATGAAATTCCTCGCGAAGAAGCATTTCCAACTTTTAAGTACACACTAGATTAATTTTAATTGAGATATTATAGGAATAATAGGGTTTGGCGAACTGACTTGTGAGTGTAGTACACACAGTACACGGCACCCAGTTAGGACGTAAGCCATAAAGTGCCGTTTGCACACAATTCGACATTAAAAAAAAAAAATAAAATCAATAAAGAATGTGAAAATTTGATATTCACGCATCTTTCTTCGTTAATATTTAAAAAACTAACATTTAGTTTTCTAGAATTAATTTTTTCTTCTTTTAAATTAAACCATTACTTTAACGATGGTGCCTAAGTTATGACGAAGAAATTGTTATCGACTTAATACAATTTATTGAATTATTATTTAAATATAATGAAATTAACGAAATTTTATCACTAAATTTTTTTAAAAGTCGTTCCAAACTTAAAAAGGAAAAAAAAAAAAAAATGAACAAATTTGTCGAGCAAACGATAAATGTTCGCCACGTGCTAAAGATAAGATTTCTAATTGGTTCAATCGCTGGTTACTAAGGCAACAACCGGTAGTTAGGAAATTGCAAATGGAGGTTAGACGAGTTGGGGAAAATTTTTGAAAGTTTAAGTAAATATTTAATTTATTTAGTAGGATCTCGTGAATTACTTTCCAATAAAATAAATTATTAACAAATTTAGCCGTCTCAGAATGTAAATTTATGACGTTAAGCTCCGCAATTTTAATAATATAAATTAAAAATGATATTAATATTGGAATTATCTTATTGAATTATGAAATATAAGATGAAGAGGTTATAGAAATTTGTATTTGCAATGTCATCGTGAATTACGAGAAGTTGGAAAGTAATTTATAAAGAACTGTGGCTATATAATCTTTCCTTTTGAGGTTTTTTTTTTAAATACAGTACTGTTTACAGCAAGATTAAAGTTATGCCACTCATTTATACTTAATGTTAACGTTGTATTCAAGTCAAAATGTAAAAACTGATAGGCTGAAATGTTAGTGTTCTTACTAACGTTAACAAATATGTCTTAATTACGTACAGAATCAGCAGAAAATATAAACAGTAACACCATCAAACCAACAGTATCACCAGTGATTCCCAACGTGGGGCGTTAACAAATATGTCTTAATTACGTACAGAATCAGCAGAAAATATAAACAGTAACACCAACAACCCAACAGTATCACCAGTGATTCCCAACGTGGGGCACACACGTCCCACAAGGGGGCAATTTGATTTTTAAGGGGGCATTTTGAATTTTTGCATTTTTTATGGTTTTAAGACTCATATACAGTATATAAATATATATTATGACATACACATTTTTAAAATTAAAATCAAAATATCCATGGCGATTTTATTTGCTATTTTCTCATAATATATTATTATTATTTTAAAACAATTTCAGGCCTCATATACAGTATATAAATATATATTATGACATACACATTTTAAAAATTAAAATCAAAATATACATGACGATTTTATTTGCTATTTTCTCATAATATATTATTATTATTATTTTAAAACAATTTTTTAGTGATTGCTTCCTCAGTACTTCGACTGTTCTTTCCTTCTTTTATTTTTCTTTTTTCGTGGATGCCATGTGCTTTGGAAATTTATTTAGACCAAGGGAATGGCTTTTTAGGCTTCCATATGAATAGGTGTACATTTTTTTGAATAACAAAAATTCTGTCAGGTGGCATCAAGATTTTAGTGATGCTTAGGTGGGGTCATAGCCGAATAAAGGTTGGGAACCACTGATCTAATCCAACAGTGTGAACAATAACATTCAAATTAAAGTTTTGCACTTATATACTTTACATCTTATATAGAATATATCCAGATATGATTTTTAATGTTATATCTTGTCCCATCTCAGATTTATTATTAATTGATACAAACATTTAATTGATTAATGTATTATTGTTTTCTTTACATACATAAATTTAGTTTTTAGGATTTGTACATCACTTCATCACTTCTTTAACAGTATATAATATAATTTATTTTATAAAATTCTTAATTAATAAAAATACACATTTTGTATCCATTTAAACGTATCCAACTTAAAATCTCATTTCACCGTCTGAAGTGCAGAATACTGATAACTTCACCTGTTTATTAATATAACTCTCATTTTTTATTTAAATTAAATTTAAAACAAATACGCAAAATTTAAATGAAATGTTGATTGAAATGTCATTCAAATAGTTATGATTATCAAAAAAAAAAAAACTAACAAAAATGACAAATAGTAAATATTGATTTTAAAGACAATTTAAAAATTGTTTTCAAGTGTAGTAATTTATTTACATTAAAAAAAAAATGCGATCAGTAAATAAATACTTTGTATATATTGCATTTTTAATATTTTACTTGACATAATATGCACTAAAAATAGAATTAAAATGAATATTGTGCTATCATTCAGTTTTAAATTTTAAAGCACTAATTAATTTTCACAGTGAAATAAAAGGAAATATCTTATACACAAAAATATTCTTATTAATCGAATCGTTCATAACTGTTAAGATTTATAATTTAATCTTTATTATTTATAAGTCAGCAATAATAAATTAATTTTATTAATTATAAATTTAGCATATGAACTAATAACAATAACATTAACAAATTAATCACTGTTATAATTAACATTCCAGATTCAAGCACCAATAATTAATTCCCTTAAATTATTACTGTAAATGGCATAATTACTAGAGCAGTATTTGGAGAAGGAAATATTCATCGAGCTACGAAAACTTATACAATAAATCTAACAAGATAAGGGATCATTTCTCATTCGAAATCGTTATTAGGAGTCCATTTTTCAAGTGGTAAATGTCAAAAATGGTGAATAAGGTCGTCTTTGACACCTTGTGATCTTCATATTCTAAATGTCATCTTCACGTGTCGAAATTCTACCAACTTCTGAATAATTTGAAACATTTGATACATTCGTCGTGTAATTAAATGCACGAATAGTCGTTACGCTCTTGAAATTATAGCAATACTGACGGTTATTTGCTCTTTAATGGTGTTACCGTTATGGGTCCATGACACAACGAAATCGTGGCTTTAATTAACTGTCAAACCGAATTCGATATGTTTCCGTTAATTTAAAACAATGACGTTGTTAGTCTCCATACGATGATGCTATCTAGGCAACAAACTACCACATTAACCGTAAATTCTAAATATTACCTCATAAACGAATAATTTTCAATTTTTCAGTTTATAGTTTCAGATATCAGTAAGTCTATATCTTTACTTATAACAAGAATATTCATCGGGAACTATAAAAGACATTTTTATATGAGATTAACTTTTTATTTAAATATAATTTGATGAAATATATTAATATTTTCAGCAAATATTTGGACAGCATATGAACATTTATTTCAATTAAATATGATTTTGCTAATTGCAATTATGTTTCGTCGAATAGATTTATTGTTCTTCAAAACACGCTATTCAGACTGACAGTTTTCTCTTATTTATTATGTTTAGTTAATGAAAATCTCATCACTGTTAAATAAATAAACATAATAATACAAAATATATAATTTGTTATTGCGTTTATATCTTTTATGTTTAATCTAGCCATGAATTTAATCCCTTGACATATTGTTCCAGAAGTATATATTTGCTGGTTTAATATATGTTTTTTAAAATTTTATATTCTTTTTTTATTGAAAATATTTTATACCAGCAAAATGTATCTGGCGTTGCCGGTCATAGTTTGAAAATATATATAGTATTAATATGTTAGGAAAAACTAGGTTTTTTTTTTTATTTGAATGTTGTTTCAGTTTAGTTCTACAGTTTCAGTTGCTTTGAAGAACATTGAAATTAGTAATCTGTGATATTGCGTATTTATTTTTACTGATCTTCATTATATTATCCCCCTAGGAAGAATTTTTAATTAAATTAATTGGAAAATTATTTCATGCATTGATTTTATTTATTATTTCAAACCTCACGTTTATTAAAATGCTATATCAGGGGTGGGCAACCTCCGGCCTGCGGGCCAAATTATTTTATTATATCTAATACCAACGCTATGTATACTTACATATCTGTATCTTCTCTTTTTTAAATAAATACTATTATTATCAATTGTTTTTGTTTTAGCCCATGGCCCACTATAAATTTTTCTATACGGACCCCTACAAAAACAGTTGCCCACCCCCATGCTATATTATCTTCACACTAATTCAATTTTAACTGGTATAAATTATTTGTTCTTTCTGAATTTATTAAAACATAAAGTCGCGATATATTTATTATTATTATATCGGGATTTGACGTCATCTATTTGTTACTCTTAAGTCATAGGATCTTGTGATGACATTCTGAATTGGAACGAAATCATTTTGACATATAATTTATTAATTATAGCACTTGGACTCAATTGGTTTTTCTGTCCAATTTTAATGTAGATTTAACCAGAGTATTAGGCCACGATTATGTCGTCATCGCAGCGAAGTGACGTCATCATGACGGCACAAATGGAAAACGTCTTATGATGCCACATTACGATGACGTCAAAATCGCAATGTAGCGTTATCGTCACTCTATACCATTAAATTCAATTAAAAACATAGATTACACATTACGCCATCTATTGACTAAATTGCTAAATTCTATGAAATTTTTGAATTGTTTGTAATTTTTGAAAAATAATTGCTGAAAAAAATCCTAAACAGGCCAATTATCTAAATTGGACGATTGCAGAGAACCATGCTAAGTTTGGCAGACGTAGCTTCTACCGTTTAGGAGATTACTGGATACAAACATACAAACAAACCAAAATATATATGACTTTTTATTGTGCTTCTCAGAAACCAAACCGATTAACTCAAATTTTTATAGATTTCTCAATTTTAGTACCTAACGACATGTTTATACTAATCATGTATTCCGGTGCTAAAATTTAGAAATCTACAAAAAAATCGAGTTAATTTAATTTCTGAGAGGCTCAAATTAAGCTAATATTGTTATAAAAAATATATATTGATTAATTTGAAATTCGCTTTTATTTATAAAATTCTTATTGATCTTAAATTATCAAACCAATACCTTTCAAATCTTTATTACGCAAAATTATATACTATGCATAACAACTATTGTATTGCCCTCTGTTCTTTCCTTAATTATTATCTTAAAATTATTGAAGCTAATAATACCTAAATAATTTGTTTTTAAATTTCGAATAGAGATTAATAATACACGATGAAAGTTAGAGATTTAAGATATTCATTACTCTCTAATATGAGATTAATTATTAATCAAAACTATAGAACTAATAGAATTTCTTAGAATCTTGAAGGATAACCAGAGAATCCTGATTATAAATCATTAATTTAAAACTAATTAAAGCAATTATAAAAATTCTTTATATAGTTGTTTAGTTTATTATTTTCTAATAAAAAAACAATAGAACTAATAGAATTTCTTAGAATCTTGAAGGATAACCAGAGAATCCTGATTATAAATAATTAATTTAAAACTAATTAAAGCAATTAAAAAATTCTTTATATAGTTGTTTAGTTTATTATTTTCTAATAAAAAAAAACTGAAATAAAAATATTTTTATTATTTTAATCATAATCGAATTTAAGTTGTTTAAAATACAATACATTTAAAATCAGTAAAGATGAATATAATTTTAAATAAATTTTCTTTAAAAAATATTATGCTATTATGTCAAAGTTCATTTTATATAATACGAACTTCATGAACAATATTTTTAAATTATATTTTCCATTTTCGTTGCATCTGCAAATAACTTATATAATTTTTGTGAAAAATAAGATGCAGCGGTCACATATTGACCATGGCAGTCGTGCTGTTTTTTTTTTTTTTTAAATAAAGTAATATCCAATATATTTCAAAACTTTGCATCAAATATATTTTCAATATATTTTTATCTATTTGTCTTTCATTCCTATGTTTTCGTCAGAATTACATTTACTATTCTCATTGTTATTCTGTTAAGGAATGTTTTTCTTTTTTTCTGTTTTGTTTTCTTCATATTCTTTATTTTTTCCTTTCTTTCTTTCTTGGATAGGATAAAGTAACGAGACTTTTTGTGTTTTTACTATTTCTCATGTTCGATATATTACGATGCTAACGAGAAGACCGTTTCCAGAAATAGTGCTATGTCGATATTTACTTGTCACTTTTTTCCCTTTCTCCGTGTCAATATTGTGTTCTGGGAAAAGTTAGGATATTGCCAGGCCTTACATAGGACTCTAAAAATGTCTAAAAAATAACATTTTTTTACTATAGTTTCTACAACTGACGTACATTATTATTGGAAAAAATAGAGAAATAAAATAGTTTGGGGTTGCTTTCATTTAAATTCCGCTCTAAAAAATGCTACAGAATGTGGTTCAGATCATTTCTATAAAAATGTTATTCAAAATATGAAAAAATTTGAAGTGTAGATTTAGAAAGAAACATAATTTTAAAAATATAGGAAAGAATATTCATTTTAAACTTATAATTTAATTTAATTTAACTTACATTTCTTCTAATTAATTCCTTTATTTTTGGAATTTTATAATAGTGGTAATTTAAATATGCATTTTATTAATCTCAAGATTATTCGGTATTTTGTGCAACTATATTAAATTTTTTAAAAATATATATACAATAATTACTTAGAGTGTATACAGTATTGTATATTTATCTCTGTGATATTTATACTTATAGAGGAGAATGTAAACAATTTTCAAATTTGTATTTCGAAATTTGATACTACAAAAAGTAATTCAAAATATATAAAACATTTTGGAATAAAGGCGATCAATACAGATATAAATATATTGAAAAAATAGAAGTAATATGAAAAGAAAACAGAAATAAGAGGATCACAACTGTTACATTAGATTGAGCCATGAAAGCGTCAGAAACTTGAGGAGATATTTGACTGGATGATGTAACAAACACAAAGAGATATCAATTGAGCTGTTTTAGAACTTTGATAGTTATATATATTTAAATATTGAAGTAAAAAAAAAGTCTTATCATTTCCGTTCGATTGATGATAAGCATGTTTTCGTCTAAAATATACATAAAACGATATATATATGGAAACTATATGGGATCATTTATCCGGAATGCTCGGATCTGGCGTTTCCCGGATAAGAGGTTTTCGGAATTTGATGCATTTCTCCTAAAATCAACTATAACATTTAAAAATCGCCAAAAATAAATAATTACTCTGCGTTCAAATTAAAACATTTTGGTTTAATTAATATCAATTAATACTATATGGAAGCAGGAGAACTTAAATTTCCTGCAACTGAAACCTGATCAATATGGAGTTGAGAATTTTAAGTTCCATTATGTGTGTGAGGATTTTTTACTTCTCATCGATTCAATAAATTTAAATTATTTTTATTTAATATGTTGATAGTTTTATCGATTAGAGCAAAATTGTAATATTAATTTATCTATAAAAGTTGTTTATAATTAAACAATTTTTCGGCGACCGATATAAAATAGACAATTACGATTTAAATTATTGCAAAGATTTACTATATCTGCCACGAAAAATTTCAAATAAATAAAATAATATTTTTTTAATAAATTAGAAAAATCAATACTACATTTAGGATTTAAAGCAAATGGTTTTATTGTCCGTCATAATAATGTGTATTTATATAAAACGTTTACGGGACTGTATGTCTGTCCGCACGATTTTAAGTACTTTCCTATGATCTAGGAAACGAAAATTTGGATCTGTTATAGAAGAGACTAGTGAACTGATTCAGAAAAATATGGCTACCCGAAATTCCATTCCGAAGACGTAGAAAAAAGGGGAGCTAAATCTGCAATGCTTATTTTATGACAAAAGTCGTTATTTTTCGACCAGTTGAGTGTTTCATGCTGAGGAAAATATCCCTTTATATATTAGTTGAAAAAATTTATATTCAAAAGGGGGTCATAAAAGTGGCTGCTTTCAAATTTGAAGGGTTTTTTGCGTTGATCCTATTTTGTTAAATATCAGTATTTGAGGTTTTTAGGACTACAGTTTCGAATCTAATGATAATTTTTTCGAATTCAAAATGGCGGATCCAGTATGGTATTCTTAAATTCAACAATTATTTTAATTTAGTTTGGTTTTTTGTATTGTCGGTCGGATAGGGATTTTGGGGTAACAGATTAGCTAGCATCTAATGATAATTTTTTCGAATTCAAAATGGCGGATCCAGTATGGTATTCTTAAATTCAAAATTATTTTAATTTAGTTTGGTTTTTTGTATTGTCGGTCGGATAGGGAATTTGGGGTAACAGATTAGCTAGTTTTTCAAAGTCAGAATGGCGGCTTGAAATTTCTTGAATATTTTAATTTTGTCTAATTTTATTAATTGTCGACCGGATTGTCTATCTGGAAACACTTGTTACTTTCTATCCAAAGGACCTGGCTAGCATCCGGGTTGTATTTCTTGGAAAGTATTTGATGATCTCAGCTTTTTCTGTGATTGCCATTCTGAACAATCTACTAGAGTCTTTTGATATAAACGACCTATGACAGGGCCTCAATTTTCCCACTTACTGGTTAGTAATCAGCAGATTGAAAAATAGTGTCTTTGTTGCAAAAAAAAGATATAACGATCAAGCTGCCATAAATATTTGCATTGTTTGAAGAAATATGGCTCATTTATCCTCGTCGTATATACTTGTACGAGTATAAAGACGATTGTTACTTAAAATTTTCAATTTGATTCGAAATTTCGTATAGTTAGCATGATATACAATTGAGAGCAATATTTATTTCGAATAATTAATGTTGTCAATTGCATGAAGAGTGCGTACTTTTATATATACATGCCACAGCCACAATGAATTTATCACACTCTTAGATACACTATGTTTAAGACGGCATTATAATAACTATAACCGACATAAATAAATTTTGATAATCTATTGAAAAATGCATAATTTATATATATAATAATTTAATTTATATTTTAAAATTTGTGAAAAAATGCGAGTTTTTCACTTTCGATTTTAACTAGTTTCGTAAACATGTTGAGATTAAAATTTCTTCATTCTGAATATACAGCATGTGTTTTAATAATAATAATCTGTCATTTCTATTGAGGAAAATTCAAAAATGTGAATCGAGAATACGGTAAAAATAGATGAACAATGGATTAAAATAGATTTAATGGTATTATAGTGCTAGAAACAAATTAGAATGTATTTTAAATAAGTATGTAGAATCCCTGCTCAGACTGTAATAACAGATGAGAAAGATTACACATTAAGTGCTTGTTTATTCTTTTTTAATTTTAAATGATTCCTTCGGGTGATTGAAGTATATAATAATAGCGAGCGAAGCTAGAAATTGTTTCAACAAAACATTTAACACTCAGTAAGTTCGACATGTTGAATCTATGCATATAGAAATTTTATATTTACTATCAATATATTCTGAGATACATATAAGATAACTCTGGGGCAAGGACACGCTAGTGATATATTTTAGAATATTTTGAATGTGCTTTGTTAAAGCAGATTCTAATATTTATTATTATATTCGGTAAGGTCTAAGCTATCGAAGCACCTAACATTTACTTTTGTCAATAGTCCTAAAAGTTTTTAATAATTGATTTTAACTGCATGCTGTCCGTTTGCCCCACACTGGAGGGGCAAACGGACATCTGTTTTCTGAATCACTAATATCATTGAGATACTAGCGGCAAACAAAATATGGATCATTTCCATTTTCTATACATGATACATGATGTCTTTTCGGGTAATAGAGGCATTGCATACAATTTACACTATCTTTATATAACACTTTGTATACCTGACAAATGCTTTCTTTATTGAGGTTTAAAGAAATTACAACAGAAATTTATGCTACTTGAGTATCTTTCCCACTGGTGGTATCAACTTTGTTAACTTCAACTTTCTCTATCTTGAAAATCTATGTTTTGTTGATAGAATTTGGAAATCTTTACTTTGGACAAATATGCCTCCTTAATGTGTTATTTAGAATAATATATATTTTAGCTGCAGTTATTGATAGCATTCCGTCAATTTTAAAAGCTTTTACAACGAATATCACGTTTTCTTCCAACTAATTATCATCGATTTGAATTTCTTTCACCATTATGAATCATATCTGTAGAAGTGTAATTAATATAGAGGATGCTAGTAAATAATACGCCATACGAGTAATAGAATGCAATCTATTAATATAAATATAAGCCTCTTATAAATAACATTTCATAAAATATATATTTTAAGCTATAAATGGCAAAAAAAAAACACACGTGTCCTTTTGACCCCACAGAGATGTGTCCGTTTGCCCCACCATCAGTTTTGCGCTTTAAAACTACAAACTAAAAAATAAATGAAAGCAACACATTAGTGAATACGGCTAACGATTGGAAAGGCTTTTAAGTTACCAAACTACCAAGTATAACAGTTTTGAAACTACGATTAAATATAAGATCCTTATTTATTAAAACATAAATCTTACTTCATGTCGAATTTAAATGAAAATCTGTTCTTGCCTGATAAAGTTTTTAAGCTTAATTAGAAGTTCCTTTAACATTTCAATGGATTCGTTTGGCGTAAAATAAGCACATATATATACAATATATAACATACTTCTAATATGTAGTTACCAGTTTTAAAATCTTAAATATTGTTAATTTCCTTATATGATGCCCGTTTGCCCCACAGTTTCCTTATATATATATTCTGTAGCTGTCATCTGAGCATTCCGGATACCGGGATGTTGGTTAATTAGTCAGATATCTCTACTGAATATTTATATGAAATATTCCAATATCCGGATTTATATATAAATATTTTAGATGAAATTTTTATGAAAAATGGTGTTTAAAGAAAAAATTTTGCACCTTCATAAAAGCTCGAAAAATCAGAAATATCGATATGCAATGTTAACTTCATTAATATTCAATCAAAATAACACTATTATGATTTGTAGGACGTCTGCTCAAACATTTTAAATTCAGTATTTTGTATATAAGTTTATGTTAAGATCGATAATTAGAGAATTTTCCAGTAAAGCGATATCTGAGAGGCATTTTAAATGAATTGAACTCGTAGGCATTCATATAAATACGAACATCTAAATTGTCAAGTTGTCATTTTCTTGAAGAATTTATTCTATGCACGACATAAAAATTTATGCGGGCCTCCGGCTGATGATTGCAATTGAAAGCATTTTGTCCTAAGGCATTCGAAATAGAAATTAGAAACTAAGAGCTTTCATCGGCAATTTATATAACAGCTTACACGAGTCCTCAAATAGTTTACTAAAAAGTTGTGTAAATTGTTATTATTCTGACAGATAGAGTGATTCATTAATGGTGATTAAAATATAACAGAAATAATGACATCCAGGTGGTAGTAATGCGAGTGGTGATGGTACGTATCCTCATTAATACAGAAAACCGTGTACGGGCTTCACACATTTTCGTGTTGTGCAGTCTTTCATTTTTATGCTGTAATAAGCTTCATAGATCATGTTTCGGAACCTGTTTACGATTATGTGGTAGATACTACAGCAACGACCAAGATATTTATGACCCTGTGGGTGTTTGAATGTAAAACTACAAAGGTGGAATTAATGAGGTGGTTTTATGCATCACACAAAACGTCAGCAGTTTTTTCTAAAAACTTTCCTTGTAATAATTGGCAGAAGCGATAAAAAACTTGAATATATTAGAGTTATTTTTTCAAGTTTTATATCTTTTTTATATAATAATATCAAGACTTGTTAACGTGATTTTTTGCCATTATTTTAATTACTTTTGTAATCGCTCTTTAACACGTTTTTATGCTATATATATATATTTGTATAACTTTTAATTTTATTGAAATTTTTCTAGAGCAAATAAAAATGTTGAATTTCAGTTAAAGTATAACTATAGATTCTATATATAATCTTAAATATATTATCACAGTTGTTATACAGTAATTGATTCTCATCAATTTTTTTTTTATCCGAACAGGATATAAAATAAAAAATATAAAATTAATATCGTGAAATATAATTTAAGAAGTTTTTTTTTTTTTAAAATTATGCACGTTTTCGATATTTAAATATCATTTGGATAATTTCCAATTTTTTTTTACCGATAAAAAATTCAGAAAAAAATATTCAAATCGAT
>AYEL01081786.1:0-36998 GCA_000484575.1 Olivierus martensii | reverse complement strand
AGTCAGGAAGGTCGATATACAGTATTAATGCAAAATTATTTTCATTAAAAAATCTGTTCTGTTCAAGTGCTTGTAGGTTATTTTTCAAAAAGGTAAAATACACAAGATGGTCTCTTATATAATAAATGTTCGATTTAATATAATAATATTCAAACGATTTTATACTATTTAATTGAAAATGTCCTTTATGCATTATGTAACTAGTTGAAAAATCACTTTTTAGAAAACAAATGACGTATCTGAACCGTTCTGCAGATAATAAATGATGTTTCATGAAAAATCAAGGATATGTCTGTAATTTTGAGTCACAATCACGTCTCCACACAAAACAACGTAATATCTACACCCATAAATAACGCGAAGTAGTTCAATTCAGTCGTTTTATGAATCGGGTCTCCAATACGTCTTTTTGATGATCGTTTAATCTTTCATCTAATTTCTTCGAACGTAATACAGAACAAGCTTTTCGAGAGAAAAAAAAAAAGGGGGATTTTACAATAAGAATCAATTGACATTATCCTTCTTCTTCCTAACGTCTCCATTGTGAAGAAAAGTAAAGCAATACGGATAAAAAGAAACATAAATTTTAATCGCGAATTGAGACGAGTTGTGCCAGCTGGAGGCTTTCGCTTAAAATTTTAAGGGGAAGCGAAGAGATTTCATAGGAAAGTAGAAGGCTACTATTCCTCTTTTTCATTTTTCGTTGCGCTTGGACGTCGATACGAGACAAGCTGACACCTTGTCAGATATGATGGATGATGGGAAAAGAAGGAAAGAAAATGCCCCCTTTTCTGAGAGATGGATGTGTCTTCCTTAACGATCACTTATTCTTCCAAGCATTCTCCTTGACCAGCGAGCACCATGGCTAACCCATACTTGACTCTACTTTATAGAGAGGAACAATATTAGACGCTTCTTCGGTTAGGATATTGAGGATTTCCTTGCTTCCTTTCACATTAAGTACTTATTAAATAATGGGAAATTTTTTTTTTAAAGATAGAAAAGTGTATTGAATGAAAGGAGTTTGATCTCTTTTTAAAACATCATTTTAAGTTTACTATAAACAGAATCGTTTCTTAAAAGTATGTTTGAATAATTCTGAAAAAAAGATTATTTAGTTTTATTTATATTTTATACAGTGAAAATTATAAAAAGTAAATTTATAAAGCAATTATAAATTAATGCAGTTTTAAAATAATAATAATTAAAGTGAAGGAATTATTATTTCATTAATTGAATTTGAAAAATAATTAATTGTATAAATAAAGAAGTCTGTATCGTATAGATAAAGATTATACTTTACAAAACTTGTAACAGGTTCCATATTTTAAACGAACACACCTCGTAAAATATGGAACTTGTTACAAATTTGTGTTATTTTAATTAAAGGAAAATTTTCAAATAAATTATTAGACCACCTAGGCATTTTGCTTATTAATAATGTATTATGAATTGTTAGTCTATGTATTGCTATGAATAATAATAATCGAGCTTTGAAGCCTTCATAAATTTTGGAGACGATTGTCGACACGTATTAAAAGTTTAAAACTGTTAAGCTAATGGATTGCTCGGCCATATTAGAATTTTACGTCGGCTTTTAACTACATAATTTACTAATGGAAAACCCCTTGGTCGAAAAGGATACCATTTAATTTTTTTACACACACACACGTTGCTTTTGATAAAGTTTGTTTAATAATAAGTAAATTTCCTTTAATAAGTCATCTTGGAAATGACAATATTGTCGAATTGTCTTCGTTTCCCGTATAAACCGTCAGATTAAAATGATATCGATGGTTTCCATTTGGGAAAATAGATCTTAATCTTAGTGACATGTCAAGAATGGCAATATTGTTTGAATTGTGCACCAACATTCTGGAACTGTGAGACTAATATAAATGTGACGTGTAGTCACATTTATATATATATATCACGAAAATTATTTTTGACACTTAGAAAGCCAGACAGTGCTCGTAAATTAAAAATAAAATAAAATAAAATTATCGAATATGGTTAAGTGTAATAATTGAAAAGTTTTGTGAAGTATTAAAAAAAAAATTATATTCAAATCGATATATATATATATAAATATTTATAAGCGATTAAATTTTAATATATCAGATTAAAATAATTTTTCTTTAAATTCATGGAAAAATCGAGTATATCACGAAAATTATTTTTGACACTTAGAAAGCCAGACAGTGCTCGTAAATTAAAAAAATAAAATAAAATAAAATTATCGAATACGGTTAAGTGTAATAATTGAAAAGTTTTGTGAAGTATTAAAAAAAAAAATCTTGTTCCGTTCCTATCGATTTATCTGTTATAAAAGTTCTCAAAAAATATATCCGCTGTATATATACTGTATATCAAAACTGTGACTGTTACTTCCATACTCAAACATCACGAACAATTCGAGGATGAAACAAAATTTGAGAACTTTGTCAAAATTCGTTTCGTGGATGATGCTCGATAAACGTTTTAAGCGTAAAAAATATATATATATATTTGGCATAGTTTGAAGTACAGGAGTATAAAATTATACTTTTTTAATACTTTACTGTTTCAATAAATCATTCAAATTTCCGAAACAGTTTTAATTAACAGAGTAATAAAAGAGAATAACGAATAAGTTCAATTTTAATCCCTAATTTTGATCGTAAACACCACTGGAAATTAATCGATAATTTTAATTTAAGTAATTTTAATAATTTTCAAAACCTTAATCTAATGTTCAATCAGAAAATAGAAGTTAACGGATGTTTCATTATTAAGGATAATTTATTATCGGAAATAAACATGCAGATAATGAGGAACTACAAATGCTGATAAACTGTTCCAATCAATTATTAAATTTAGTGTAGACTTACATAATGAATGCTTACAGGAGTATTCATGATACTGTTAACGCGACAAATTGAAAGAATGTCGGATACAAGACTAATTATGTAGAATCTAATTAAGAGCATATACACCACCAGAAAGTTTTTAAATTGAGAAACTCTTATTACCAAACACCAAATTAAAAATCCGAAAGGAAAGATTACTTCGTTCATTAAAGTTAAACATTACTTAAATTGAGATTCTTAGCTAACTTCTCAAAAGTACTTTCTAGATATATCTTTACAAAAACTGTTGTGTGAAAGATTGTCGATACTGTATGCCATTTCGAAAAGTTAACATTTTTGTTCACTGTAATTGCATTAATAGATATTCACTAAACACTAATCTTCTTACTGTTTTTGTCTAACAATTTCTCAAATTAATATGGGGTTATTCTGGAAATTTAGCATAGAATATGCGTTTTAATTAAAAAAAATCTATTCTATTTTTATTAAAAGTTAATTTTAATTAAGAAATTAATATAAATTAATCTTTTTAAGATAAGTTTCGAAGACTTTGCTGCCTTTCATAAAATGTTATTAATTAATAAAGAAGCTTAAGCACCAATACAATACTTCATGCGAGTTTTATTCCTGTGATGTTTTAAATCAAAAAATATCTTATAAATATCTTTTATATTACCTTTTAGAAGGATAAGATGCACATTTCATAAAATGTTATTAATTAATAAAGAAGCTTAAGCACCAATACAATACTTCATGCGACTTTTATTCCTGTGATGTTTTAAATCAAAAAATATCTTTTATATTACCTTTTAGAAGGATAAGATGCACGTAACAACATCCAGCAATAAAGTAGCATCCAGAATAATACAGTAATTGCATATATTTATCTAAATGGAAAGCTATTTTTGGGAAAGTTTTCTTTTTTTTTATATATATATGTAAGTCAGGAAGGTCGATATACAGTATTAATGCAAAATTATTTTCATTAAAAAATCTGTTCTGTTCAAGTGCTTGTAGGTTATTTTTCAAAAAGGTAAAATACACAAGATGGTCTCTTATATAATAAATGTTCGATTTAATATAATAATATTCAAACGATTTTATACTATTTAATTGAAAATGTCCTTTATGCATTATGTAACTAGTTGAAAAATCACTTTTTAGAAAACAAATGACGTATCTGAACCGTTCTGCAGATAATAAATGATGTTTCATGAAAAATCAAGGATATGTCTGTAATTTTGAGTCACAATCACGTCTCCACACAAAACAACGTAATATCTACACCCATAAATAACGCGAAGTAGTTCAATTCAGTCGTTTTATGAATCGGGTCTCCAATACGTCTTTTTGATGATCGTTTAATCTTTCATCTAATTTCTTCGAACGTAATACAGAACAAGCTTTTCGAGAGAAAAAAAAAAAGGGGATTTTACAATAAGAATCAATTGACATTATCCTTCTTCTTCCTAACGTCTCCATTGTGAAGAAAAGTAAAGCAATACGGATAAAAAGAAACATAAATTTTAATCGCGAATTGAGACGAGTTGTGCCAGCTGGAGGCTTTCGCTTAAAATTTTAAGGGGAAGCGAAGAGATTTCATAGGAAAGTAGAAGGCTACTATTCCTCTTTTTCATTTTTCGTTGCGCTTGGACGTCGATACGAGACAAGCTGACACCTTGTCAGATATGATGGATGATGGGAAAAGAAGGAAAGAAAATGCCCCCTTTTCTGAGAGATGGATGTGTCTTCCTTAACGATCACTTATTCTTCCAAGCATTCTCCTTGACCAGCGAGCACCATGGCTAACCCATACTTGACTCTACTTTATAGAGAGGAACAATATTAGACGCTTCTTCGGTTAGGATATTGAGGATTTCCTTGCTTCCTTTCACATTAAGTACTTATTAAATAATGGGAAATTTTTTTTTTAAAGATAGAAAAGTGTATTGAATGAAAGGAGTTTGATCTCTTTTTAAAACGTCATTTTAAGTTTACTATAAACAGAATCGTTTCTTAAAAGTATGTCTGAATAATTCTGTAAAAGATTATTTAATTTTATTTATATTTTATACAGTGAAAATTATAAAAAGTAAATTTTTTTTTTTTAAAGATAGAAAAGTGTATTGAATGAAAGGAGTTTGATCTCTTTTTAAAACATCATTTTAAGTTTACTATAAACAGAATCGTTTCTTAAAAGTATGTTTGAATAATTCTGAAAAAAAGATTATTTAGTTTTATTTATATTTTATACAGTGAAAATTATAAAAAGTAAATGTATAAAGCAATTATAAATTAATGCAGTTTTAAAATAATAATAATTAAAGTGAAGGAATTATTATTTCATTAATTGAATTTGAAAAATAATTAATTGTATAAATAAAGAAGTCTGTATCGTATAGATAAAGATTATACTTTACAAAACTTGTAACAGGTTCCATATTTTAAACGAACACACCTCGTAAAATATGGAACTTGTTACAAATTTGTGTTATTTTAATTAAAGGAAAATTTTCAAATAAATTATTAGACCACCTAGGCATTTTGCTTATTAATAATGTATTATGAATTGTTAGTCTATGTATTGCTATGAATAATAATAATCGAGCTTTGAAGCCTTCATAAATTTTGGAGACGATTGTCGACACGTATTAAAAGTTTAAAACTGTTAAGCTAATGGATTGCTCGGCCATATTAGAATTTTACGTCGGCTTTTAACTACATAATTTACTAATGGAAAACCCCTTGGTCGAAAAGGATACCATTTAATTTTTTTACACACACACACGTTGCTTTTGATAAAGTTTGTTTAATAATAAGTAAATTTCCTTTAATAAGTCATCTTGGAAATGACAATATTGTCGAATTGTCTTCGTTTCCCGTATAAACCGTCAGATTAAAATGATATCGATGGTTTCCATTTGGGAAAATAGATCTTAATCTTAGTGACATGTCAAGAATGGCAATATTGTTTGAATTGTGCACCAACTTTCTGGAACTGTGAGACTAATATAAATGTGACGTTTAGTCACATTTATATAAAAGTCAACCAATCGATTTGAATTATTCTATAAAATTCAACATTTGCAAAGTGGAATATTGTCTAATGCAAAAATAAAATTTATTCTTGTACATTTTATAGATGAATTTTTATTTATTTATTTTATTATTATTTTTTTAACAGAGTGAATATCAGAATATTGTGAATAATCAGAAAACAGGTAAAAAAACTGTTATAATGAACAATAATTTGATATTTTCTGACAAACTGCGAGTTTTTTTTTTTATCAGAAAACAGGTAAAAAAACTGTTATAATGAACAATAATTTGATATTTTCTGACAAATTTGATATTTTTTTAAAATAACTCCGCATTAAATTGAACAGAATGCACAGCAGGCACACAATAAAAATTTTATGTTCAATTTGCTTCTCTACTTCTGTTTTAAAATATGTCTGTAAAACGTTTAAATTACTTCGTGCTATTTTATTTTTCATTTTTTATGTATCTAAGTCAATTTGTTGAAACTTTATTGTTTTTTGTCTGTAAAACGTTTAAATTACTTCGTGCTATTTTATTTTTCATTTTTTATGTATCTACGTCAATTTGTTGAAACTTTATTGTTTTTTTTTTTCCTCTAAGAAAAATTTGCAGTTTGTTAATTATATTTTGATTTAGCATTTGTACTTTAAAACGTAGAATTACGACTAACATTATTTTTAATTAATTATCAGTGACATGAAAATTAAAATCTTACATAACGGAAGATTGATAATTTTTTTTTTTTTTACTTAAAACTTTCAATTAATTTTTAATCTAAATTATTATTAAATTAAAATGATTTCTACAAAACAAGTTTTAATTATATTATGAATTTATTACGGTAGTCTGTTTAGAGAAACTGAAGTCATCAGTCGTAAAAATATTTTCACATTTTAGAAAGAAAGAAAAAATAAAATTTATTATTAAAAAAATCAATAGAATTATTTAAAAAATATATATATGTATAATAAATGGACTGATACACTTTTAGCTTAAGAAAAATTCTTTTAAAAGTTTGAAAATTCTAATGATACATAATGTAGTTAGTAATTTGATACAAATCGTAAGTCAGCTGTTGTTTGCCTTTTAAAACTCGCTTTTCCTTTAATATTTTCGAAAATAATTGATACAAAACAGAATTTTATGACCCAACATCTTTAAAAATCTATTCGAAGCGACAGAATATCAATTTTTTTTTTTCCTAAAAGGAATTCTGTTTCCATATCATCAGCTTTATTAAACCTCAACAACCGCAGTTCATTTATTCTTTTTTTTTTTTTCCTCTTATTTTTTTTTAAATTTCTGTCCAAGAGGGGAGAAATAACTTGTGATAAGAGACGAGTAACGTAAATTGATAAAGTACAACAATTTGTAATCTTAGGAGCAAAAACTGCATCCTTAGAGCATTCATCAACTGGGGAATATGAGAAACGGTAAAGCTAGAGAAACATCGCAATAATACGATAACGATAAATTATGATATTAAATAATTAAGATTTATAAAAGCGTAAATACTGAAAGAGAATGTGGTATCGAAAAATCGATAAGTTTTCGAATGTGGCTGAATTTTAAGGATAAATTACGCTGATTATCCGAACTCCAATAAACCGAATCGCTGCTCGTATAACCAAATATTTTTAAAGTTTTCAGCTCAAAAATGAATGAAAATCTTGAATATAAATGGAATTTTTAATATACAACAATTCAATATGCATATGCGCATCAAAAACTGTTCATTAAACGCAAAAATAATGTATTAATATTGCGTCATGTTTTAATATTTTTTCTACGTATAATAAGCTTGATTTTTATTACTTTAATATTTTATTACAGTAAGATCCCGCTTAACGCTGCTCCGTTTAACGCTATTTCGATATAACGCGGTATTTCGAATTCAATATTTTTTGTTTTGATTTACTTTGGCGCGGTTTTTCAAACTGTTATACTCACATAAATCCGAAATCGCACGAAGACGAGGAAGTTCGCATTTCTGAAAATGAAGAGCAAAAGGAACTTGCAACGGATTTTCTCAAAATAAGTTTAGCCACAATTACGGAAATTATGGATCAGTTTATACAAAATATAATCCAAATTTTAATACAAGTTCAAAGTCAAGAAGAAGTGTCATGGATGCATGTCTTGCTATCGACAATTGCTTGCTGAACGAAAGAAGAAAAGGCAAACGACGTTAGATGACTTCTTAATTAACGAAAAAAAAAGCATCAAATGAAAAAGAACCTTTCTCATCACAAACATAAATTATTTACTCGAATATTCTTGATATTCAGAAATGATTTATGAATATAAATCGATATTAACAATAAAAAAATGTCCATAATTAATGTATCAATACAATAATAATAATAATAATAATAATAATACATGTTACAAAATAAAAGTAAAAAATAATACGTATATTTTTTAATTCACTGACCTGTTTCACCTATCTCCATTATTTATGTGTTAAGATGACCTCGTTTAACACTGTTTCATTTATCGCTTGATTTTTTTTGGAACGTATCCCCCGCGTTAAACGGGGTCTTACTGTATATAGTTATAATGCTTTTATATCTGTCTGACATTTCAATATAATTTTTAAAATTTCCAGAACAATGATTTTTAGAAAAATCTTTTGTTTGGTCCGCATCAGAAATATAGCGACAGAATAAATAATTTCCAATCAGTTTTTTTTTTCCTCCTCTTAACAGAATTTCATTTTTCAAATTCTGCAGATATACATAATCCATCCGAAGATAAATGTAGCGATGATGAGACTAAAAACACGAATGTTTTTTTTTTTTTTTTTCATCACTATTCATCATTCATGGATTTCTCGATGCCATTTCATGAATGATGTATCTAACCATTACAAAGATAAATAGCATCCCTTAAATTGTGAAATTTCATGCAAAACTAAACAAAATAGACTACTATTTTATTTTTAATATTTAATGTTTTTATTTCTTCCTATCATTCCTTCGTTTTGAATCCTTCTTTTTTATATACAATATATATATATAAAAATCTAGGATATTTATAACTCCCTAAAGTATTGGTTACGTCTGGTCATAAATATAATTTTGGTTACATATCGTAAATTTAAATGTTAAAACCAAGCAAAACTAAACAAAATAGACTACTATTTTATTTTTAATATTTAATGTTTTTATTTCTTCATATCATTCCTTCGTTTTGAATCCCTCTTTTTTATGTACAATATCATTGCATTATGTTTATGTTTAAACATAAACATATTTTTTAATAATTCTTCCACTTTTAAGAATTTCAAATATTATATTAATAAATTAAAAATATTATTAAATTTAGATTTCTAATGTGATAAAAATTATGAATTTACTTTATTTAATATGATAAAAGTTGAAGTTTTATTCGAACGAATTATGTTAATTTAATTAAATACGAAGTTAATGCGCGATTCAGCTCGAGAAGAGTTTAATTCCTTTTTTTTTTTTATTAGTTAATGAATAAAAACGGAAAGAAACCTTTTTTTTTTTTTTTTTATTAGTTAATGAATAAAAACGGAAAGAAACCTAGATTCAATTAAATGTTTTTTGTTTTTTTTTTGCTGTTAAATTATTTACTAGATATTAAAGAATTCCTGAATGTCAAAAATCTTTAGTTTAACTAAATAACAAAGTAAAACTTAAGTGACAATGAATGGCTAGCGTAACAAATGAATTGACAACCAACGACAGTTCTTAAGAGAAGGAACATTAAAATCTACTCGTAATTTAATACTTTTACCAAAACGTTTTAAAGTTAAACTGGACGTTCTATAATGATTTCTGAAATAGGAGAAAGCTTCTAATACTTTTTATGCTATCGGATTTCAGCTTCCTTTCAGACAGACAATCTCTAAGACAAGGGAATATAATTAAGGATGGCAAGTGTCACTTCCATTGATTTAATAATATAGGTCGATGTAAAAGTTAATAACAGTATTTTGATTTTCACAAGTATAAAAATTCGCCGAAATTTTAGTGACACGTGTCATTTATAAGCCGAATAATTCATTGCATTATGTTTATGTTTAAACATAAACATATTTTTTAATAATTCTTCCACTTTTCAAAAGTTTTAGTTTGGTTATTATAAATAATTTTTAAGTAAAGGAAGATTTAGTTAGAATAATGATAATGATAAAAAGAGAACACTTTTGAAACGCATTAATTCATACTTTTATTTTAAGTTAGTTAATTATGGCCACGTGATTCATTTACATCGCCATACTAAATCAGTTCCTTCCCTTTTTATACTTCAAAGTGTTGCTCGGAGGATTTTAATTAAAATTTACTGTAACGTTCCTCCTATTGAAGTTTCTTAATGATAGCGTAGTATCGATCATTATTCATTATTTTCGATTTTTATAGATTAATAGGCTTTTGTAAATTGAAAACAAGTAACGGTAGCCGTAGTAAAACTGTTGAAAAATCAATAAAGTGTAATTTTCCTGAATTATTTGCAATACTTTGTTACGCAAAGTTTTATCGATTCTTACATTTTAATATATAATTATTGCCTTTAGTTATTTAGATACAACATTAGGAAGCCGGAATATTTATTCCACTGGTTGCTAGTAGTTGTGTTTAATTGTAACTTATATTAAACATTTACGTCTGTTTAAGTTACATTTAATAATAAGAATGTGCACAAAGAATTTATTGAATTTTTTCTCTCTTTTTTTTTTTTTATAAATTTTATAAGCAGGCATTTCGTTTTGTCATTTTTATTGGAAAAACATTTACAATAACCAAACTGACAGAATTATATATTAGTTGGAACATTGATCAGGTTTCGTAAAAAGTTTCTCCTTCTAAACTACATCTGTATCCAAATTTTGTAAAATTTTTTATGCCGTATATCTGTACAAATGTTCTTTTTTTCCCCTCTGTAAAATGCATATCATGTAAAAATACTTTTTAATTAATAATTTTTATGAATTTATATTTTAATCGTATAAAATGATTAAGTGTGCAGTTAAGAATTAGTTAAGTTTATATACAAGAATTTTTTTTTCCTATATTCTAAAGTATAATATTTAATTTTACGGATAAAACACTCTTCCTGGACTTTATAGAAGAAGAATTGCATTTAAAACTATATGCGAAACATTATATCAAGTTGTATTAAAAAAATTAAAGGCAATTATATTTTTATAAGGTAAATAATTCAAATATTTCCTATAAAATTGATTGATGTACACTGACCTGGACTTTATAGAAGAAGAATTGCATTTAAAACTATATGCGAAACATTATATCAAGTTTTATGAAAACATTAAAGGAAATTATATTTTTATAAGGTAAATAATTCAAATATTTCCTATAAAATTGATTAAAACGATATAAAATGTAAAATACTGAAAAGCATCTTACATTAATTTTTACATCATTAAATTTATTTAATTAAACACGATAATATAAAAATTTTTACAAAAGCAAAATTTGAAGTGATTTAAGATACATTTAAGCAATTTATATTAACGAATTCCAGTATAAATATTTTATGCAAATTTAAATAATTTTAGAAATTAAATAATAAAAACTTGTTTATAAATTTAAATTTACTTTGGTTATTTATTAGTGTTTCAGTTGGGCGGAAGAGAATTTGTACAAATTTCCAATTTACAGTAATTACAATATTGAATTTTGTTTGTCAAACCGAAACATTCGGTTTGACAAACATCAATGTTAATTAGTTTAGTAGATTTATTTTAAAAAAGAAAAAAAAAATTAGAAAAAAGTTTTTTTTTTTTTGACCGGGGAAATTAAAATTCGATAAAACAAAAGGGAATTTAACATAATTAATTTCGAATTAATGAAGGCTGTTGCTACGATTGTATTTAATTTGTAGAAAATCGTACTAAAAATATTTATCATTTTATTTTTATTTTCTTTTAATCGATTTATGACAATTTTCTTAACAGTCTTTTGCAACGTTTGATGCATTCTAACCACACTGAAATATTATATTAATAAATGAACAAAATTAATTACTGTTAAAGAAAGTGAAAATGTTTTAAATTGACAGTTAAATGAATAGTCTCGAATGATTTTCCAATCTCGATTACTTTATAATTTCATGAATAAGATTTATAGATGGAATCTAGAACGAAAAAAAAAAACATTGAAATTCAAAAGTTTTGCAAGTGAAAAGTTAGTTTGGCATTTACTTCACGAATTTGCTATTTAGTGAAAGAAGATATCTTTTAAAAAATTGTGTATAACGTCTTTGTCGATGGCTATACTGCCGCTATGACATTTATCTCAATAGAGATTGAGGTTCTACGTAAAGTCGGAGGTGTAAATCCTGAACTTGCAACGGTGAAGGGCCTGTGAGATTTCTCTTTGTAAACAAAGATCGGAAAGTTTGTGTAAAGCTCTACCTCTTATATTCTCTATCAATTCCCATGGGTGATTCCCATGAGTCGCTTGATATCGACGTCCCATGACAGTTTCGTGTTTCTCCTTCAGTAGTAGATTTCTGACGACTGAGAAGCTCTTAGAAAATTCTTAATCTTCAATTTCTCTCAATGAAACTTCTCTAAGTCATGCTTGTTTGATTTTTATATTTTTATTGTAACAATATAACGTACTTTTATTGAAAATGCAAACTTTTGATGTAAAGAAAATAAAAGTTGAAAAAGTTTGTTTTATTTGCATAAGTACAACAAATTTTCTTTCATAAAAATAAATGATCATTATATATGATAGATCAATCGTTTAGATCAACAATTCATAAATTGAGAATTTAGTTCAGTTAGAACATAATGAAATTTAAAATAAAATTATCTAAAAATTTAAATTTAAAAATTAAGTTTTAAATATCTTTTTACTAATAATGAATAATTTCTATATTAATGACTTTTCTGAAACTAAAATATTTCAACATTCTTAATATATATAAAAATAATGTTCTTAAATTTTCAATGAATATTTAAGTAATTTATTATTATATCATTGTTTATTATTAGATACAGTACATTGATTTGCTATTGCAACATTATAGCCTATTGTACATACAGTAAACAATAGTTCAACATTGTGTCATAACCCATTCTAACATACATGGTTCATTATTATCTCGACATATCATGATAATAATGGGTCAGTGATTGCTAATTATCAATCTTAAAGTGCATTAAAAGCGTTTCAATAAACAACACCAAATTAAACTATCAGTGATAAATTTAATCTGAAATTATTTTTCTAAAATTCTGTTTTATAGATAATAAATAAATCCTAGAAGCTAAATTGAGAATTCAGGAACAATTGGAAGTTTCAAACAACTTCAATCAATCAAGTTTCAGTAGCCTAGGTAAGTTAAATGAAACATTTTAAAATCTTGTTAACGGGAAACAAAGCTGCACAAAAAATTAAACAAATGACTGATGTAAGGCATTGAATGATCGATTTTGCATTCAAAATCTTCTATAGGGAGATTACCGAATACATTGCTTATTCTAAAAGTAGACAGAAAAGATACTGAAGTCCTGAACTCTCTCTCATGTACAAGTTTAGATATCCTTTGAAATAACAGTCATACTTGAACAAACTAAAATTGAAAATCGACGCCTTTAGAGTTTTCAGTCAGTCTATTGTGCGGAAGTATGCGTTTAAGCACAACTCTATCTAATCCGAAAGATTACAAAGAGATCCGTTAGCTAGAAACTAAATAGAAAGAGAATCTGGTAGAAGATCACATACCGTAACTAAATAAATAGCAGAGAGAGATTTAGAATTCCTAGACCATCCAGAATTATTTCCTTAAATGGAGTGTTTGATATAAGTTGCGAGTAATTTTACTTTAATTGCGAAACAGTGAAATGCAGCCACTTATCGCGTAAAATTGGACGATGATGTATGCTCTTAAATCGTCGAAAGAAATCCTAGATAAGTCTAATTTAAGCTACGTAGAAACTAAAGTGTCAAGGACTAAATCCAATAACCCACCAGAACCTCTCCAAAGCTTAACTAAGTATTTTAGCTCTTAATTAAATAGCCTACATGTGAAATCATGCTCAAAATGAATCGAACAATCCCTTAATATGATTCAACTCCGAAATTAAACTTTATTCAACTGAACAGATCATAAATTTTTGCAGAAATTTTAAGTTAACATTTTTTCACTAGAATTAAAAACACTTGTAAAAACTCTAACAGAACAAGTGAAGAAATTTAAGCTCTTTACACCAGATAAGTCCGAAATATTCCAGTTAAGCTTGTGTTTTCTAAAGTAGAAAGGTATTCTGTTTTACTTAATTAATTTTATTTAGCATAGTAGACATTAGAAGTTAATCCAGTAGAAAAAAACTACTTTAGTTAAGCGCCAATCGATGTGGCTCCTTTGTTTTATGTAGATTTATCGATTTTTCTCAATAATAATATTGTTCTTTACAGAAAAACAAAGATATTTTTAATCAATAGAAAGAAGAAAAAAGTACGAAAACAACGATACGAAAACAAAACAAAAAAAAAATTTTTTAATCAATAGAAAGAAGAAAAAAGTACGAAAACAACGATACGAAAACAAAACAAAAAGAGTTTAATTATATTTAAAAATGAATTGAAAGACTTGTTTTATACTTTCTTTTTATCCGTAATATTATATATAACTTGAAATAAAAAAGAATGTTATGCCATTTTTATCGAACTTTTGGCTTTGTTCTTCTGTTCAATGTTCAATCTTTTGATAACACGCAAAGTTTTTTTTTTTTTTCTTTTCCCTGATATAATTATTAAAGAAAAAAAAAGAAACGTAAGTTCGGATAATATAGCTCATTCTTTTTAAAAATTTTATATTTTTCCTATGTTTAAAATTAGGCATAATTTATCATCTTTAAAAAAAATAATAAAATCAAAAATCATATTACAAAAAAATCGATTGTCTTAGGCATGAAATTGTCTTACTTTTGTTTTTATTGATTTTCAGACGTCAGAAAGAAGTCCGCAAGAAATTCTTTTAAGAATACGCGAATCCCGATAATAAGTACAAAGGAATTTCATCATCTTTATCGCTATTAAATCTCAATTTTTATAAAAGTATTCTGTTGCTAAAATGCTAGAAATTTTTTCCGTGATAAAATTACATTTTTCAAAGTTTTTTGATTGCTTCACAATAAGAATATTTCGAGATATTAAATTCGAAAATTGCTTTTATTTAGAAAACAAGAGTAAACAAAATTTTCTGATTTAGAAATCTGATAAAAGTTTAATTCAAAAATTTTAAATTCAATTTTTGGTTACTGTCTACATTTTAATTAATTGTTTTCTCATTATTCTTCAATCTATATATTTTTTTTTTTTTATTAAATTTTATAAATATAAATATTTAAAATAAATTTTTATAAATATTAATTATTTAATTATCTGGAGTGGTTTTTATTAATTAAAATATTTTTTTGAGAAAACTTTTTGCAGATATCGATTTGAGTTCCTAGACATTTATTAAATATTATTGAATGCTTGATTATTAATTAATAAATAATGCTTTTATTAATTTTCAAATATTAATTTTATTTAAGTAAATATAAAAAAACATGCGGATATGATTATATAATGTATTAATGAACACATAATTTATATTGTTCATGTGTAGATATATTTTCTTACATTCTTTTTAGCGAAAACAAAAAAAATGTATCTTTTTTTTTTTTTTTTTTTTTTTTTTTTTTTTTTTTTTCTTTTTAGCGAAAACAAAAAAAAATGTTTTTTTTTTTTTTTTTTTGAAGATTCAAAAATTAAAATTTTTCTTCATGTACAACTCAACGAATGATATCTTATATACAAAAAGTAAAATGCCTGAAAGTCTGATTTATGGATTGCAACCATTTTTGGAAATTTTGTATAATATTTTATACATTTTTATCCATAACAACTAACTGTAAGTCTAAATTCAGTTGTCACAGATACTTTCGAAAATATAGAAAACTCATAATTATTGATAATTTGTTTATTTTAATTATGTATTATTGTAAAGATTATATTATTAATGTAATTTTTATATATTTTTTTTTCCTCAAAAATTCTCTTTAGGAAAGTTTAAAAAAAAAAAAAAATTAGCTGAAACTAGAAGCGAAATATATTCTTTTTAAAAAAAAAAAAAAAAAATTAGCTGAAACTAGAAGCGAAATATATTCTTTCAAATAAGACAAATTTCCGATTTAACAGAATTATTCAGCATCTTAAATTAAGAAACGAGAGAGTAACTAATGGGTAAGTTAACAACAAACTTTATTTACAGCCTTTAAAAGTTTCCTAAAATCGTATAATTTAATTATATAGTGATCACATTCTATCGTATCTTCAATTTAAATTCGAATCAACCAATAAAAGTCTATTAAAATAAAACAAAAGCAATGACGTAAGTTTTTCTGCTCACAGTAAAAACATATCGAGTTAATAAAAAAAAAAAAACTTAACAAGAAATAAGAAAGAACTAATTATCGTGGATTAATATTTTACTTTTAATTTAATTTCGTAACGCAAAAATGTAATACTGTATAATTAAATTTATGTTTATATTATACTGCTACTAAGGGACGTTTTTATGCTATCTAACGAAAGAATGTCTTAGATAATCGAAGATTTGTTTTCTTTTTCGAGTAAAAGTTGTGCAAATGATGATAGTTGTAATTGGCCTATTTACATTTCTCCCAACTATTTGTTTACTTTCAATTTTCTTTTGGGAGATTTTCTTGCCATTCTTCTTTTTATATTTTTTTTTTTTTTGCTTAAGTTATACCGAAAATTGCACAGTAAAACTTATCCCTGATGCAGAATAAAAATAAGCATTTAATATTTTCTTTTTCTTTTTTTTTTCTTTCGCGACTTAAAATTCCTTAATCCTATTTTCGAAATGCTAATATTTATAGATATTTTCTGAAAAAAAAAAGGTATCATTTATAATTTCTAATAGACGGAGCAGGCGTGTCTAGCATAGCTAGGCGTTGGAGCGCTAAAGGTTAATAACATTAAGAAATATAAATATCAAATAATTTGAATAACAAATTTTTTTTATAAAATGTGCCAAATTATTGATGCTCTCATATCATGGACAGAAAAATAATGCAAAATTATGCAATATTTAAAGATATTACTAGAATTAAAAGCTAAATTTCTAATAAAATTATGCCTGTATTTTTAAAAATTAACAATTTTTTAATTCTTTTTTTTAACTTTTTGATTTATATTATTAATACTAGTAAAAGACAGCAAATTAATTAAAATAAAAGAACTCTTTACCTTCAGTAAATGCATCACAAAAAGCACACTGAAATTGTTTTCCGCCATCTATGAATTTCATAAACGAACACATATATGCTTTACATCTAATACATCTGACAGGTCCAAATCCTCCAAGATCAGATATTGGAGGAAGAATCTAATTAGGATATAAAGTAAATATTATATCATCATCATATATAAGCTACTGAATTCTAATAGTAATAATAAAATAACTATCCTAAATAAAATAATAATAATAAATAATACAAACCTCCTGATCTTTAAGTTTTGAAAATGGGTTAATAATTAATGCAAAAGGTAGATATGACTGCTTCAACATTTCATATTGACAAGGTACATTATAAATAGTAGAACGAAGAAATTTTGGACTGCTTATACCTAATTTAAAAAAATAATTTATTAATATTTAAAAAAATTGTTTTATTCAATTATACAAGATGTGTCCATTAATTTCTAGGACTGTTAAAAAATATAACATAAATATTAAAAAAAAATAAAAAAAAAATAAAAAAAAAAAAAAATATAAATTAATTTTTTTTTAAATAATTTAATTATTTAAATTTTTAATATTATATTTAACTAAAAAATATAACATAAATATTAAATAAATGATTAACTAAATCTTATAATAATAATAATAATAATAATAATAATTAAACATCTAGCAATAAAGCAAGGAAAGAAACATATATTTGTCTGCATTTAGTTGATCTGACATATTTACATTATAGATATTCATAGGGAACAGAGGATATGCATTAAACCTCACCCATCCTATTTTCCAGATATTACTCTCTCAACCATCCTATTCTCTAGATATTCACAAATGAGTTTTTCCTTTTTCCAAAATTAAAATCATTTGACTCTGAAAAATATTTAATATTACTGCAATGTCAAATATTCTTCAGAGTGAGGCCAGATTTAATATTTATAATATTTAAAGAAACAAATGAAACTGTCAATATATATAGAAGACAGGAATACAATTCTGGTCCATTCCAATTAACTTCAATTCCTCAAAATTTATTAGTAATTATTTTATTAATAAATATGAAATCTAATCATAAATGAAAAAGTGCAAATTAGCATGCAGAATAATTAAATGTTAATTATGGGAAATTTTCACTGTTTTATTAAAATAAATTTTCTGAATGAATGACACCTTATTTTTCAGCAAAGTACCTATTTTCTAACACAAAAAAAATCATATTTTACTATAATTTATTGATTTTTAATGAATTTTTAAGTAATATGACACCTGCTTATCAAAATTATGTAAACAAACAGAATATGATATTAGTATTAGTACTCCTGTCTTACTTTAAAATTAACTATATTTTCATTCAGTTACAAATCTTTTTCCAAAATAGTCAAAATAAATGTGTTTCTAGTTTTTTTTGTAAACAGATCAGATGATTTTACTACCTGGGATAGTTCAAGGTAATTTAGAGGTGATGTGCAGATAGGGAAGGGACACAAAGCCAATAAAATCCAACTATGCTATTAATCATATATTTAAGCACTTATTGCAGTTACTAAGCTTAAATGTATGATTAATAGCACAGTTAGAGTTAAAGCAGGTAATTAGAATATGAATAAATCCAACTGCAGGAGCATGAAATATAATTTTTCAACTTCAAAGGATTCTAATTTGAATATAATATAAAATTTTACTTCATATTCTAATATTTTTGTATTCTTTGATATGTTTACTTGTTTCTATTGTAACAATTTCAACCTGATAAAAGTTATTTTTTTACAAATTTTTTTTTAATCAGATGTATAATATGCACATTATGACGATAAATAGAATCAAAAATTTTTTCTGTGTTAACAATTAACAACAACAAAGTAATCTGTCCTTTTTCTTAGAGAGAAAAGTGCTATATATTGTGATACTATTTTAGTAATCACCATATATTGCACTACTAGGATTAGAATTTGTGACGTGCATACATCATTTCTGGTTATAACATAATATTCATTTCTTCAAATATTGTTTATTATTTTATCTTCTAATATTTATTTCGTAATTGTATTTATTATTATTATTATTATTATTTATTAACCCATTTCAATCTCTTTTTTTTTTTGTGAAACTGTTTCAAATTTTTTTAGTATATAAAAATTAAGAAGATAGCTGTGTGCCGGAACAGTTTATCATTATTTAAAACTTAATAAATGGCTTAAATAAAATTCTAAAATCAGATGAACAATTTATTGAAGTATCTAAAAATGAAGAAATTTATTTAAAATTTTCCCCTTTATAAATAGGATTAAAAATTTAATTATTTATTTATATTCATGGAAAAGCAACATGAAACTGGTGACTACAATGCCACAAAATGATAAGCTATTTTTAGAAATAATTAATTATCAAAAACCATTTTGTTTTTGGCAGTGATGAAGAATGGGAATTTTAAATGGCAAAAATTTTTTCTCAGCTCTTTTTAATACATTGAAAATTTTATGAGTGCATCAGGAAGGATCTAGTAATTTAGTAGATTAAATATTAGCATTTTTATTTTTTTGCATGTGGGAGAAGAATTCCATCCTTCCTCCTCCTGGGTTTTAATAAAAAAAATCACTTTTGCACTCCTGACTTTAAGTACCTCTATGCAATATTTAGTACCTCAAGTTGGTTCTGATTATGTAGGAATCATGTAGGAATCAGAATGCTTATGTCATTTCCAGTAAAAAAAATTTTTTGTTTTTCACAAATTGTTCAAGGAAAACTTCATTATACTATAAAATTCAGTACACTGCTTTTTGCTAATACGTTATTTTTACAGCTCTGTAAGCAGGAGTATTAATATACCATTATAAATTATACTCAAATTCTATATTACATAATTTTATTTGTTTAATCCAGAGTGCTTTCAGCCTATTCGTAGCCCTCTTCAGCACTACAAACATTAACTAATTATAGAACATTAAATGTAGAATACAAGAATTAATTTAAATTAAAGAAACTTAAATTTGTTATTATGGGAAAAAAACCTTAAAATTAAAGTCTATAACACATAACTATATAAAAATTCAGAACTGCATTAAAATAACATTAATATTATACACAACATACATATATTACACTAGTATATAGAAATCATCGTATATATTAGTATATAGAAAACTTCATTTAATGCAATACTAGAAAAATCTATAAAATTAATAAACAGCTAAAATTATTCATAGCAGTAATTAAAATTGAGCATAATTTTGAATATTTTTTTAAAAAAGAGAAAGAAAAAAGAAAAGGTTCTTCACCTGAAATCAAACATGAGATTCTTTATGATTAGATCCTAACCAATGCTTTAAAAGTAGAAAAAAATATCAAAAAAAATCAACTAACATAACTAACATGTTTTTGGCAATTGATTTATTTGAAATATATATATACAGGTAGTCCTTGATGGTAATGTTATCAAAAAATTCAAATGATTGGTCAATGCAATTCCAGAGTTTGAGCCCTGGATACAATGGTATAATATACAGAAATCATTCCTTTTTGCCTGGTTTTTGTAGTTTTGTGTTGGTATGCTTATTAAGATAATATGTACCATTCATTAGTAATGAAAAATCTATAAATTTTTGGGTATTTTCAACTTCCAACTTACAACAACAATAATTCTAAACTGATACAGTCATAAGTCGAGGTCTATCTATACTTCAATAAATAAATTGCATATGTATAGTTCATTCAATTAGTGAAAGATGATCATTCCTAATTGAATAAAGATTAAAAAAATACTAAAGATGTCATTTATATTCAAAAAATAAGATTACTTACCTTCATCATGGACAATAAAATCTGTTGTAACAAGAGGGGGAACTTCTCCTACATTATTAGTATGAAAGGGAACACTTCGAAATCTTTTGTCTTCTTCCATTACAATAATCTTAAAGAAAAAGTAATACTTATTTTTTATAATTCTATTTAAATAAAACAGTTTAACTTATTTAAATAATAAATTTTGATAAAGTGTGATTAATTAAGTCAAAAATTTTATCTGGAATGTTTAATAATATACAAATTCCAACAATAAAATTTTTTAATAAAATTTTCATCATACTAAACCCTCAAAATATAAAAAGACTGCATATTCAAATTTGGATAAAAACAAATAAGAATTATGAGAAATTTGAAATGAGATGATTATAATTTAATGCTAGAAACTAAGATGTATGAGGCATGATCAAATGAAACCCATTTGAGCTGATTTATTAATATGAACAGAAAATTACATAAAAAAAGTGTAATAAAAATAGAAAACTCAGTATTAATGCATTAATGCATTAGAACATTGTTAGTTATCATAACTTTACCAGCTATGTTAACTGCTTTTTTTGGTCATGAAGAATCTTTGTAACTAGAGTTTAAAAACCTGTTTAAAATTAATTCCAAGCACTACATTTAGTCACTCAACAATATTCATAAAACCATAAAGAATATGTAATATGGAATCCATTCATTTATAGTGATTATTCTTCCTGACAATGCACATTTTCATATTGCCAGAAATATTCAGGATGCATTTGCAAAAAAAAAAGATGGGAGGTTCTTGTCCACTCAGTTTACAGTCCTGATTTGTTATCATGTGACTTTCATTTGTTCAGACCATTAAAGAAATTTCTAAAGAGGTACAGATTCTGCATAGATGATGAAATAAATGACACTTTATTCAGATGATTCAAAGAGGAGCTAAAATCATTTTTCACAGATGATATTTGATGTATCTTCATGCAGTTGGATATCTGAATGCCTACAGAAATGATTTCTAATGAAATCTAGTGTATTAATGCATCCTTAAATATTGATCTATTTTGATCATACATTTTAATGCAGCTTTTCATTAATATATCAGCTTAAATAGGTTTCATTTGATTACACTTCATACTTCGTTATTTTTTTCAATGAATTTGAAGTTTTAACTTGTTGTATATTATTGACAGCCTATGTCATCCAAAGTCATTTACTGCCAATGAATATTGACAACATATGCTGCCCAAGGCACAAACAAACAATAAAATTTTACAACTGCAATTTGGCGATCCTAATCAGTTTATTGCAGTTGTGTTTAAGGTTTTTGAAAAAGGAAAATAATTTCTGATGATGGTTTCTAAATATTTTCTGATCAAAATTTATTTTAAAAGATATGAAAATCTTTAAAGTTTGTTTGAATATTTTTTTGAAAATTAGCTTTTCTCTCCCATACCTTCTTTATATTCTAGAATATTTTGTTCATGCTGTTTGGATTATATCTTGAAAATAAAATTAATTACTGAAATTTTTCAAACTTAATTTCTTGTAAGATGAACTATGAAATCTTAAAAATAAAAAATTATAATAAACAACGTCAAAATATTGCTAAATTTCATTGAAATAAGCAATATTTTTTATTAATTTATGATTTTTATTTCATTTTTTCACTATATTTTTGTGATAAACTGTAAAAATACTAATGTAAAGAGGATATGCCATTAAAAGGGGCATGGTACTTTTATTGTTTTATTAATGCCACACCTTTTCCACACTTTTCTTGCCAAATCTATTACACTCTAGAAAGTGTGTTATTGGGAATAACGTAAGAGTCAACTATTAGGATCCAATTAGAGCAAAGTAAAGTATATTATTGTTGTTTATATATAAAGAGACAATTTTCATATATGTTTGTTTTTTTATATAAATTCAAAAATTTATAAATATTAAAATAAAAATCAATGAAATAAAGAAAAACATGTCAATAAATATAAATTATTAATAACAATGATAATATTTCAATAAGTTTATATAACTTTTGAACTAATTAAATGATACAACTTAATTTTCAATAATCAAAATATGCATAATAATTAGTTTTTATTAAATTTTTTTTTTTTTTTTGAAAATGTCCAATTTTTTTCATTCATGGCTTGTTTTATTCAGAGGATTAGCCAATTTAAAAAAATAGCAATTATTTTATTGAATGGCTAAAACTTCATATAAAAAAAATCATGTTTTTAGCAATTTCATATATGGAATGAAAACATATGAAAAAAAATAAAACTCCAAAAAAATGTTACACTGTTAGAAAGACAACAAAAAATATAATAAACTGTAAAAATTTCAAAATATTTTGATGAAAATTATGAAAATAGCTGTTTATTACCATGAAAACAACAAATTATAAAAGTTTATAATATGTAGTTGTAATTAAAGACTCTTAATCAACAAATCAGCAAATGAAATATATACTTATACATATATGCATTATGTAATTGTGAAACAAATAAGTGGGCAAGGGGGCAGGATGAGAAGTTACATATCTCCGAATTCATGTAAGTCGGGATATTATATTATTTGTAAAATCTCTCTCTTACCTGCTTTAATTTGATTTGTTTTACGTTGTCTCCGAGTTCATTTTAATCGGGAAAAATTGCTGTTCTTCCATCCTTACCCATAAGTCCACGAACATGCAAGGCCTAAGCCTGTCATTTCTTAGGTTAATTAAGCCGAAATATCTTCATGGAATATTTTTATCTGGAGGTGGCCACTTATAGAGCCGCCATCATCACAGGCTGACCAACACCCATGATGGAGTCAACCGAAGGATGGGTGTCAACGGGCTGGGCCCAGATCCCTCCTGAAAAATTGGAGTGGGATCTCCGGATCTTCCAGAATGTTAAGCCACAGCTTTATCATACAGCCATCGGGCTGACCTGTCATTCTGTCAGTCCGCGGGTCCCACAGTTTGTTCTGTGAAGTGTTCGTTATCCGAACATAAAAATCTTTCGAAAAAGTGTTCGTTATCCAAACTGTTTGTTAACCGATCACCCACTGTATTACTGGATTCATATCATATCTTTTAAATTCTCATAGCCAATAACCATAAAATTAACTATTTATTATAAGCTTTATCTACACCATTTTAGGAAAAATTACTATTTGTATTTTATAAATTAATAATATAATTATATTTAATACTTACAGGATTAGGAAGCATTGCAGGATTTAATGATTGCTGAGTTCTATTAACTGGATATGGAGGAGCTGATAAATTAGATGAAAACTGCTGTGTCTGTTCCATTCCAAAATTAGGAGGCTGATCAATTAAGTTGGAAGATATATTACTGCAAGGATATTTGGAAATATCTTGTGATTGAAATTGTTCACAACTAGGAGGATATGTTGCCCTATTAATGTTTCCCAATGGAGGAGCAGGATAGGTTTTCAATGAATTTAACTCAGAACTATTTTGATGAGGAGGAGGAGAACTAGGAAAGTTAGAAGATAACTGTGGCATCAGTGGTGGTTTTACATCTGAATATTGAATATGAGGCATTGTTTGTAATGGATATTGATTTGAATTAGGTAACTGATTCACATTTGAAATTGGAAAATTTTCTTTTAAATGATTAGAAGTTACAGATGCCTGCATATTCTGCACATTAGATGAAATAGGCTTAAAATATGGCTGGTGATTAAAATTTGATGATGATGAATATA
Organism: Olivierus martensii; assembly: GCA_000484575.1. Classification (NCBI taxonomy): domain Eukaryota; kingdom Metazoa; phylum Arthropoda; class Arachnida; order Scorpiones; family Buthidae; genus Olivierus; species Olivierus martensii. Next base: position 12,354 of record AYEL01081786.1, on the reverse strand, counting down.
TATTAAAGTCTCCAGTAGATGAAGTTGAATGTAAATTTATATTATCACTATATATAGGATTTATATGAGATTTGTCTAGATAATCAGAGCTCTGATTAATTTGATCGGGAGCATTTAAATTGGATTTCTGAGAATACATATTTAATTGATTGTTGGAATGAACAGAATTTAAATTATTTTTAATAGGCTGAGCAAATCTATTAGGAAATTTGTCATTAGTTGTATTTAAAAATCTTGGCATATTTGATTCAATTTGAGGTTTAGGTTGTGCAAATGTCATATCTCCAAATTGTTTTGTTATCTGAAATAAAATAATTTTGAAAAAAGAAATATATATTTAAGATATACAAAGTTTATTATTATTGCTGCTTAATTTCAAAATTAAATATATTCTTACTTGGCAAGTGGCAGAGGGATGATTTTCAGAGTGATGAAAGGTTCCTTCAGGATAATTTCTCTCATTCATTATAGCTTAAAACAAAAATTCTAAATTCAATATAATAGTAATAATAATATTAAAATAAAAATTTATTATATATTTTAATATGTTTATGTGTATGTAACTATAACTTAAAAATTAAAATTTTCATAACTTTCAAAGTTTTTACAGGATTTTAGATCATCTTTGAGGAAAATTTTAACTATTTTGTTTTCCCCTATTTCTCAATCACTTGGATATTTTTAAAATTTCAAAATTTTATTTTTTTTTTCACTTAAATTGTAAATTGTAGTTCACAATTCATGTTAAAATTTGAAAACTACATCTCCCCATTTTCCATAATTTTGGTTTACAATAAAATGCATCTGAAGATAGTTATCAATTCTTTTAGTTAAAAGTTGTTAATATTAGAAATGCATTGCAAAGCATTAAATGATATGTATCAACTTGTAATAAATAATAACTCATTCATGAAAGAAATATACATGAAGTTCCAACAATTTAAGGCAATCTCCAACTTATACAGATCTGACATACATAAATTCATAATTATATAAGGTTAATTTTAGTTAAGAAACTGGGCCCAAACCTGTCTCTCTTGAAAAAACTGAAGACATGAGACTTGGAATTAAATCCAAATCCTCCAAGATAATAAACAATTGCTTTATCATGTGACTTATGTGCTTATTCTTTAATATAACTATTTTTAATGTCCAGTTTTTGTGACTCAATATTTCTGTATAATATATGCTCTAACATATGTTGATTCGATTTACATAAAGATATGTAAGGTTTTGTAAAGCAATCCACTTATGTAAATTGGGAATGAATATAGTTTTTATTAATGTAATCAGTGGACTTTCTTATACTACAGTGGATTCTGCTTAATTGGGACACGTCGGGCCAAGCCATATTGCCCCTACACGACGCTCTTCCGATCTCCATTTTGGCCCAATTAAGCGGCTGCCCCGGCAACATTAAGTAACCTAAGAATCCTTCTCTACAGATCAGGACACGTTGGGACTAAGCCATTTTGGTCCAGCTGTCATCATAATAAATTCTAAAATAAAATATGTAATTTGTAGGTAAATAAATAATGTAGGAAAACAAAAGTAGTAATAAATTCTAAAATAAAATATGTAATTCGTAGGTAAACTAAATGGGTAAAAAAATAATAATTAGGTACCTATTTTAATGATTTATTAAAATAGGTACAAACTAAAATAAAATATGTAATTCGTAGGCAAATAAATAATAGGTAAAAAAACTGAAGTAGTAATAAATTCTAAAATATGTAATTTGTAGGTAAAAAAATAGTAATTAGGTACCTATTTTAATGATTTATTAAAATAGGTACCTAATTATTCGTTTTTTACCGATCTCCATCTTCAATACTGGGCCCTGATATTCACGCCTCGCTCGCTAATTATAGAAATCCATTGATCTAATGCTTCTTCGACTTCTGAATCCTTTTCATCACGCTTTCTTTTCGATGTTCCTGGAATTTCTTTCTGTAATGCCCACTCCTTACGCAGTTGATTTTCTTTTTGTAGGAGATGCATCTATGGTAGATTTTGGTTTATTTCAATGAGTCTACTACCATGGCTTGTATTAAATGGCTGACTTTTAATTTTATTCAGCCAAGCAAAAAGATTAGTGTATGTATGTGTAGCCATACTTTCGAAAAATCCCTAAAATATATCAAAAATTGAAAATTCCTTTTCTTCCAATGTCCCAATTAAGCATTTAAATTTTCTATTAGTTTATTAGTTTGGTTTTCGTTCTTTGAGCTTGTCCCAATTAACTGGTGTCCCAATTAAGCGGAATCCACTGTATTTTAAGTCCATTCCACAATATATCATTGAAATTAAGTTCAATAAATTTTAATTAAAATCAGTATACAAGGTGTGATCAAAAAATACAGGGATTATCATTATACAAACTTTATTTTTAAACAATACTTTATTTAAATAGGATCTCCTTCAAAATATGCCCCTTCTGCACGTATGCAACGCACAAACCAATTTTGCCAATCCTTGAAGGCAGCCAAATAAGCTTCTGGCAGAAGTGAGTTGAGTGCCATCTGCAAATTCACTTTAATTTCTTCTACAATATCAAAGCGTCTTCCTTTCAACACATTTTTTATGCGTGGGAAGAGAAAGAAGTCAGTTGGTGAAAGATCGGGTGAATTGTGGAATGACTAGAAGGGAATTTCGGGCGAGCCACTCCTGAATGAGAAGTGCTGTATGTGGTCAAGCATTATCGTGGTGGAGAAACCACGCACCACTTCGCCACAATTCAGGCCTTTTGCTTCTTACGTTTTCTCTTAAATGCTGTAAGACACCTCGGTAGAATACAGCATTCACAGTTTGACCACGTGGTACAAATTCTTTGTGCACTACACCACGGTAGTCAAAAAAAAAAACAATCAGCATCACTTTGATGTTTGATCAGCTCATCGTTGCTTTTTTTGGTTGAGGCTCTCCCTTTTTCACCCATTGGCTTGATTGTTGTTTTGTCTCTACTTTATATCGGCAAACCCATGTCTCATCACCGGTAATAACAGATTTTAAAAAATTTTCATCTTCAGCATGCTGTAGAAGCTCCTTACAAATGTCTTGTCGTAGCATTTTTTGTTCTTGGGTAAGGACTCGTGGAACAAATTTTGAGGCTACTCTGTTGTAGCCCAGTTCGCTCATAATCGCTTGAATATATCTTCACCTCTTCCGATAACTCTCTCAAGCTTATTTGACGATTTTCGTCCAACAACTCGATAATTTTTCGCTTTGATTCATCTGTAGTGGATGTCAACGGTCTTCCATGCTGGAGGTCATCCTCTAATGATGTTCTGCCTTCCTTAAAACACTTATGCCACTAAAACACCTTTGATCGAGTCATGGCAGAGTCTCCAAATGCTTGTTGCACCATAGACAGTGTTTCAGTTCCAGTTTTTCCAAGTTTAGCACAAAATTTTATGCATATCTGTTGCTCTTTGAGTGCATCCATATTTAAAAATCGCAAACAGTGATTTCAAAACAACACACTACCACTAATAAATTTTTAACACCTAAACGAAACAATTCGCAATTTGCCGTATATATAGCTGAGGCATGCAGGACGAGTCACCAAACAGCTGAAATGTTTGTGATACATTGCCTGCCCTCTATCGGATAAGTCCCCGTATTTTTTGATCACACCTTGTAGCATAGTGCAGGGATGGACAAAAGGTGGAAAACTAGATAGGTTAAAAACGGAACTGTCTTTAAAATTACACTTGCTCGATTTCTAAAATAAGGAATATAATATTGATCTGATTCAAAGAGAGACAGAAACTTTAAAACTTAAGCTTAGGAAGAAATATATAAAAAAGCTGAAATGGTTGCTAAAAAGTCAGCTGAAATTTAAAAGAAGCGATAAGCTACCTTTAGAGGACGTTATCACAGTTGTGGGAGATATTGACATTCCTCCATTCTTAGAAAATATATTGAGGAAAGGCCCCTCTTATGCACTTAAAACAGTAGCTAACTTGAAAGACCTGATTCCGCCCTTTGAGAAACTTCTAAGAGATATGGATGAGACATGTAAAGAAAGAAATAGATGGATGTTCATTGAAGAAGCTTTAAAGCTTAAGAAGAGGAATGCACCTTTGATTCTAGAAGCTAATAGAGAGAAATGGCAAATTAGAAGAGCCTATAAATGGCTGCAAGAGAATGACCTTTCTATTACCAGGGAAGATAAATCTAGGAAATTAGTACTGATACAAAAGAAAAATTATGATAGCTTTCTTAAGGAATACATAGATCAGTCTCAAGCAGAATTACTTGAAGATGATCCTACAGCTAAACTAGTTAGAAAACTAGATAGATTAATGAAGAACGAATGTCTACCTGATTTCTTGAAAATAAAAAAGATATCTAATGCGGCCTGCCCGAGACTGTTCTCTTATGCGAAAACACACAAGAAGCCGCTAACCTTCCGACCTATTGTCGAAAAATGTAGGTCCCCGCTTTACAACCTTGAAAAATCCTTAGCGAGATGGATTAACACTAAGCTGAAAGAATATCCATATGTAGTCAATTCATTAATTTTTTATTTTTAAATAAAATTAAAATTATTTTTTTTTTATTTTTTTTTTTTTTGTTTTTTTTTTTTAAGATTTTTTTTTGTGAAATTTTTTTGTGCAGTATATAAAAAACATTCCATCAAATGCATATAACGAATAAAAATTAATTAAAAAATGTAATTAAAAAAAATAACGCACAAAAACCGACCGCATAAAAACAGGTTTGACTGTATCTTTAATATTTTATTTGGAATATGAGATATTTACTGAAAAGAAATGAATAAATGTTTTACTTATAATAGATATCCATTATGATAAATAAATGAATAAATTCATTAAAAATAAAAAAATAATTAAATATAAAAAAAGGTTACCTTGTTTAAATTCAATATATGATCTGGAGATTTAACCAAAATTATAAAATTATTTCATAATTTTTAGATTTAAAAAAGTAAACTATTCTTTATTATAATTCTTTTATCTTCAATTTGTTAATTAAGAGAAAAAATGAATGAATTTTTTGACAAAAAAAATTGTAATTAAAAAAATTCTAAATACTGTAGTAAGAAATATAAATTTTAGTCAATTTTTTAGAGGTTCACTTTATTGATTTTTCTATAAAATATTGTATAACTTTAATTATTTTTAATAAAATGATAATTAAGGTTATATAAATCATTTTTATAAACTATGTTAAAACTCATTGATAAATCATTTATATGCATATTATATAGCATTGTAAATATGCAAAACTAAATGCGATAATTAATTTTTTCTTTAAAGATGTGAATTAGGGAGTATCCATAAACAACGTCACTTTGTTAGGATACTGCCTAATTCACGTTAAAAGGTTAGTGAATTTGCGACGATAAATGAAGTAGGAGGAGAGAATTGTGCAAATTATGACATCACGCTTTAAAATGGTTAAGTTTTGAAAGACTATGCAAAAATTTTTAGCCATTGTCCTTCAAAGAAGCTGTAGCTTCTCCAATACCTGAAAACTATTCTGCAACGCCTTCAAGAAATTTTATACAAAAATGTCTTGTTTAATTTTACAGAGTTAATGAATTGTTACCACTAGAGATTTTTTATAAAATATAAAAAATTTAAGCTTAACTGTTCGAAAAATAAAGATTGTAATGTAATATATATGCAAATACATTTGTTATAAAATATAAGATATATATGTACACTTATGCAGAACTGTTACTTATTAAAAAGAATATTCCAATACAAAAATTTATTACAAAAATTATTATTGTTTCTGTTTTTTTAAACTTTAATTCAAGTAACTATTATCATTATAGGCTAGTGAAGCGAATCGTCTTTACGTAAACCGCGAAGCATGAACAAGTGCTAGTTATTTTGAAATGCTTGATTCACATTTGCTCTTATAATGTATTAATTCGTTATAATAGACTTATTTCACATTTAATTGTAAAACTTATTTTCTGTAATTAGCGTTAATTGAGTCAAAAATTTTTTTAAAAGTGTACTTCTAGTATCGTTTGTATATTACGTTATCTATGATTGATCTTCATAGTAAGCTTACTGTAATTATTACGTTATCTATCATTAATCTTTTAGTTATGCATGTAATCTGTTTGTTTGACGAGAAAAATATAAAAATATAAATCTATTGTTAATATTATATAATGAAGTTTCACCATTTTTATATATATAAGCTTTTAAATTTTTTTCAAACAAAATAAACGAAGAAAATTTATAAATGGAATTGTTTTTGTTTATCATCTGTTAAAACAAGGTAAGTATCTTAAGTCAGAGAATTGTCAAAAATATATTAAAGTAAATTGATTTTATAAAAAATTCATTAAATAAAAGAGTACAGTATTTGTAATATTGAGTAGATCTATTATATAAAAATTATTTATTAGAGAATCTAGTATTTTATGTGAATATTAATAATAAATATTTTCTGTAACGTCTATAGGAGAAAGTGAGACAAAACCAGTTATTTCTGTATCTCTGTGATGATCTAGAAGGGACCGAATTGGAGACGATGGTTGCATCATCATTTCAGTTCCATTATGGTGGCTTAGAGGCAATTTGTGAATTCGCTGCTAGATTGCAGCGGTCATCATGGAGATAGAGGGTTTTGTCTCACTTCCCCCTATTTTAAGATTATTCTTATTATTTGAATTAAATGAATAAAAATAAAATATTTATATATTTATAAATAATAGTCAGCGCATTTTGAGATAATTTATCTGTTTATCTAATAAGTGAAAATTGTTTTATTTTAATAGAAACTTACTTGAGTCGTGTACATTGAATAACTAATTTAATCCTTTTTTGAATAATTAATTATAGAATAATGTTTTTTATTTAATCAAAAATCTTTTTTAATTAAAATTTCCTTTAATCCTTTTAGAATTTATCCAAAAGAAAATGAGGAAAATATCAAAAATAGTTGAATTAGTAAAGCTAATACGAATTGAGCCGTACCTTTTTATGGTTGTTTTCACTATCTCCGTCAAAGATATTTCTCAACAGACTTTGATCCTCGATAGAGTTTGCAGACTACATTTTAATTATTCCGAAGAAATATGTAGTAATCTTACTAATTATGACTCTATACAGAGTTCCGTGCAGAAAATAGCGACGCGCTATAAAATAGGATATTCTTTAATTACTATATTGCCTTCCATCATCAGTGCCACGCTGTTGAGTCCATGGAGCGACAAGTATGGCAGAAAATTTCCAATATTAGCGGCAACATTTGGTTTAATGTTGGAAGCGTGTGGACTTTTAGTAGTAGGATTAATTCGGTCGGCTCCAGCTTATTTCTTAATTATAGCTGGCATTCCATCAGGTCTTTTTGGAGGATTTTTAATGGCCATTTCATCAACTTATACATATCTGTCTGACATCACAAATAAAGAATCTCGAGCAATTAGATACGCTCTACTGGAATTTGCCTTTATTCTAGGTTATCCTATTGGAATTGAAGTTGGTGGGAAAGTGTACGAAATGGCTGGTATTGTAATGGTTTATGGGACGGCTCTAATAGTATTGTGTTGTAGTTTCTTCTGGGTTTTCTTCTGTGTTAAGGAGACTAGAGGTAAGGAAGAAGAAAAAAATTTGAAAGAAATGATAAGTCATTTGTTTCAGTTAGATAATTTAAAAGATAGTCTTCACACTTGCATCGCTCCTCGACCTGGTAATATCAGATTACAAATATGGTTAACGATAATTGGCATGACTGTTGTTATGTTTGGCAGTTTTGGTAAGTTAATTTTTATTATTTATATTTTTAATTTAAATATTTTATTATATTTATTTTAATCATAAATGAAAGTCTAAATTATTAGTTGCCTACAATCATAATTTAGCTGTAAAATAGTACCATTTTCAGTCTACTTTCCCAAGGAAAGTTTGTAAAATTATTACATTATCATTTGTATATCTCCATTAATAACTTTTGAACTAATTATTATATTTTAATGAAATTTAGCCATGATATTCTGACATTCCAGAATCATTTATGTCAGCGATGTTCAACCCGTCGATCGCGAAGCGATTTTTGATCGATCTCTTGCCTCCCTACAAATTTAAATAAAATTGAAAACATCATAATTTATTTATCATTATTTTGTTATTATTTTTTAATTCTCTTTAAGTGTATTGCTACTTTTATTTATTTTTCGTTAAAATTGTGAAATCACTAATTTTCTTAGCATTTGGAAATATAAAAAGTTTCCAATATTAACTGATATTGCCCAAAAAATTCTGTTGTGTTTCGGATCGACATACTTGTCAAAATCCGCTTTTTCAAATATGAACGTCATAAAAATTCAAGAAACCAAAATACAAATGATCATTTGGATGATGGTTTGCCTTTGGCTACTTCTTCGTATCAACCCGACGATGAAAATATTGCCAGCTCCAAACAATGCCAAATTTCATATTAACTTTTCGTTAATCAACCAGTATTTTCTGTAACTTATGAGTTGGTAATCGATCTGTTGTCTTTGGATTGATCATTGATCATCCAGAAAATTTCCAATATCCATTCTCCCAGATCGATTACCAACTTATGAGTTGGTAATCGATCTGGGATCTGGGAGAATGGATCCCCTGAAGTGATTGAGCGCACTTAACTGCATAGTTGTACTTAATCAGATATCAGGTTGGGGGAACGTGATCTATGATATATAAAAGAGTAGATGGCCGAACAACTTAGTATAGAAAAGTAGCTCGCATAGCAAAAAAGGTTGAACACTACTGATTTATGAAACACTAATTGTTCTGAAAAACAATGCTGATGAAATCTTATCCTGTACTTTAAAACTTCGAATCTATTTTGATCCGTGTATAATGCAATCCATTTTTGAGAATAATATGCTAAAATTGTAGGAAACAATGTTTTTATACTTGGAAATACAAGAATCATTTAAAATTATTTGCTATATTTTCCACCGACTTACGAGAAATTCGTATTGAATGAGATGCAAATGATTTTTTAAAAATGGAAATAAGATTCAAAATGCCAAATCTAAAATGTGTTTTGCTTATGTTGCTGATACAACATAAGATTGAAAAAAGGAACATTTACTTACATATTATTACTATCGCTCAATCAGAGAATATAGACGTTATATAAATGCACAGGCAGAGCTAAATTTCAAACTTCTAAACAAATGTACATGTAATCTAAATATATATTATGCATTTCTCTGATTTACAATGATTACATAAACCGAATTAGAGATTATAATATGCAATTTTTTCAAAGAACGAAAATGCACAGGCAGAGCTAAATTTCAAACTTCTAAACAAATGTACATGTAATCTAAATATAAATTATGCATTTCTCTGATTTACAATGATTACATAAATCGAATTAGAGATTATAATATGCAATTTTTTCAAAGAACGCTATTTATTTTATAATCATTAATAATTTTTTGTGTTAAAGGTTTTTATAAATGCTATATATATTTGTCTGATAATATAATTTCCTCAATAAGAAGCATATATATAAATTAATTTTATTTTAATATCTGTTTTCTCGTTTATATATTGTCTATAAACATTTTCCTTATATAAAAGGATTAAATCATTTTTTTAAGTTTTAGGAATATGAAAAATATCGGGTTTAAATACATTGCAAAAATTAGACACATTTCTTTATACAAAGAATTTTACTCTTTCACTAATGTAAAGGGAAATATAGTACGCAGCATAAGGTATTGCCTTTTCAATGGCATTCTAGAATTTTGGAACAAAAATTTGATTTATTTCCTTAAAACTTCCCAGGACGAATAGATCTACTCAATAATGAAAATTATATTTTTTTCAAAAACTTTCAATGTTTGTATAATATATCCAAACTTCCTCAATTATGCATATGTCATATACCATTAAAAAATATATATTATAGAAACAATCAGGTACAAATAGATGGACTAGCAAAATCTTTTGGCCTGGTCCCCAGAGCCAAAAGGACTCCAAAATTTGCTGTTTTATATAAAAAAGGCATGATATGAAAATGATTACAAAACTCTGGTTGGTGAGAAAGCTATTTTTATGTGCTTTTTGCTTTTATTCATATGCAGTATTTTTATGGCTTTAGGATAAAGTGGAGTTCCACGTTTTCTAACAGTCAGCCATCTTGATGTGCATGTGTTGATTTAAAAACAGTTGCTTTAGCATCCACCGATGGATTGTTATGACGTCATTTTAGATGTACAGTACATCAATGGTGGAGAGTGTTGAATTTATAAACGCGCCCTTCCCTCTCGAGAGTCTCTCCGACAGTTTTTCTCTCAGATAGACAGGCACCTTTGTCAAACCCTAAGTACAGTAAAGTACACCTAAGTTTAGTAAATATTTGTAATTAATATATTATATTGTAAAATAAGTATGTAGATTATTCAAACTGTGTTACTGTATACAATACACAGTATCTATATTTAAAAATCTATATCTTCTTTGGGATTTTTTTTTAACCTTCATCGTTTTTCTGAAGTCAAACTCAAGTGGCATCTTGACCATTCAATAATTGTTATTGTCGAATTAAATCGAAATAAAATAATCAAATTTTAAATGTATTTTTAATTTATTAGAATTATATTTTATAAACCGCACAATACAAGATCTTTCAAAAATCGATTCAAAATATAAAAAATATTTGTATTAATAATAAAATTGTCGTACATTTTCATGGAAAAAAACGAAATTACTTTCCGAACAACCCAATAATACTAATAAATTGAATAAATTCTCAAAACAACTAAAGTGAAATAATAAAAAATAAATTTATTTAATGCAAAACACTTACAAGAAAAGTGCTAACCAAAGCTTTATTTAAGCAATAATAAAGCACAAAACAAGTTATCAATAAAACTTGCTTAATCAAAATTCAAATATCCAAATATTCAAAACAATAATAAATATAACCTTAAATATTAATTAATTCTACTACCTCCACACTCCAATACAAACTTAATCAATTGTCGGTCTTATGAGAAATTCAGAAGTCACTAACTAGCTCCACTTCAATATGAAACATTTCGCTGTGTCAGTTGACGTGTACATTTTTGACCAAGTGACTTTTACAATTTCGAGCTTGTCTTATTTACATAAGTTGTGCAACAAGTTCAAATTTCTTAATTTCCAGAGCAATCAATTCATGTCATCCTCTTTACAATTAATTATTTAATGAAAAAACATCGATAAAAGATCATTATTATGGTCTGTCATGGGATCAGTGGTAATGATTTAAAGCAAATGACATCAAGAGCCAAGAGAGTTTGACAGGAGACGGACTTTTGGTTTGTAACTCATAGTTTCTAACTGATGAGACAGAGAACGTGAAAAGTGAGTTAACTCTTAAAATAAATATAATATGTTAAAAAATAATGAAAATAATAATTAATAATGGAGAGCATAATAAAATAATAATAGGATAGGTCAGAGTTAACTTCTTCACAAAAGGATCATTCATTCCTTTAAATGCTCTTGCAGGAAGCGCTTTGTTTCTCACAAGCTTATGAATATCTACAACAAATGAGTGACCTATAAACCAGTTAATTTCAGAGATGCTATAATTTTTGGTGCATATAATAATGATAAAGCCACTGCTGTACAGAGCTGTTTTACCAAGTCTGGATTCTTGTTACTGGAAAATAATGTTTTGCATGGTAATGACAATACTTCTGTAGCAGAAGATAGTAACCAGTCTCTTAAACATTTGCTTGTGGGCCAAGAAACCTGAAAAATACTTACTGAAGCTGATAATGTCACAGTTGAAGATTATCTTCTATGTAATGAAAATGCATTCACAGAAATATTGCTTACTGATGAAGATACCCTGCATAAAATTAAAAATGGAGGCATATCTGAGAAAAAAGCTGAAAGAGTACTACAGAGAGAAAACCAACATTAGCCAAAGCTTACAGTTTCTTGGAAACACTAAAACTCTATTTTGAAAATTCCAACATTTTTCAGAATGAAACTATTTTTGAAAATCTCCACAAAATTGATAATGTAATTACAGATCAGTTGTTAAAGAAATGTAAGCCTGCTGTTCAGAAAAAATAACAAGTTTCCTAAATTAAAAACTTTCAAACTAATGTGAGTTGTTTTATTTTCTGTCAAATTCAGTCCATCATAGAACATCAAAATTATGGTTATATTGTACCCTCATAAATTTGTTAAACATCTCTAGTTATCTTTCTAATAGGTGCCTCTCTATAACAAACTCCTGTATAACAAACATAAAATTTGTGATTTTTGTGAGTTTATTATATTGTATATTGGTCATTGATTTTCCATTGAATATTATACCGGGTGTTTTTCTTGAAACCGAACACTCTGATTTTTGGCA
>AYEL01081784.1:0-28960 GCA_000484575.1 Olivierus martensii | reverse complement strand
CAAATTTTTGGCAATTGCAATCCTTCTTTATTGTTTGTTATAATATTTCTATTTTTTATCCTAGATTTTTTTATGAAATAAAACTCATAATAAGACCGCCACCAATAGTTTTCTTCCTGCTTTAAAATTTCAATCAGATTATCATTAATTTTACAATTATTCTCAATACAATGCGTAGCTAACCCTGAACTATACTGTCCTGTTTCTATATATCTTTTATGCTCCTTTAAACGTACTTTTAACTGACGTTTAGTTTCACCAATATAAAAATGTGTGTCACTGCATGTACAATATAACTTATAAACAACATTATTTTTTTTCTTTTAACAATTGCGTTTCTCTAAACAAAAATGTTAAATTTTTTACCTTAAAATTTAATTGAGGGGCTAAACCTATATTAATATCTAAAAACAAATTTTCTTTAAACTACCAAAAATACTTATTTCATACGGCATCGAAAAATATTTTCTTATTTTTTGTTTTTTCTTTTCTAATAATTTATGTTTTATGCCATTCTCCCATTTTTTTTTTTTAAACAACCAATTAGGATAATCATTCAACATAAACATTTTATATATAAATTTAATTTCAATTATTTTATCCGTATATAAAGTAGTTCTGTTATTTATCTTTTGTAATTCTGATATAAATAAATTCTTTTTTTTATAAAACTAGGCGTATTCGAAAAATAATTCAAAACTTTCATACTATTTTGCTCCTTCCAAAATCTTTTTAAAATTTAATCTATCATCAACCTTTGTTAATCTTATGTCTAAATAACTAATTAAATTATTTTCAGTTTTTTCAATGGTAAATTTTAAATTTTTACTATATTCATTTACATGCTGCAAAAACTTTCCACATTTAGCTACTTCTAAATCAATTACACACAAAAAATTATCTACATATCTTGACACAATGCTATGCCAGGATAATTTAAAATATATTTATCTAAATCAATTAACACCAATTCTGCCAATTTCGGTCCTATCACTGAACCCATTATAATTCCACCATTTTGCCTAAAATAATTATTTCCACATTTTATATAATTATTATAACAACAAAACTGTATAGTATCAATTAACCATTTTTTTAAATTTAATTTTTCTAATGTTTCGATTATCATTTCTAATGTTATACTTGGATATAGATTTAAAATATCTAACGAAAGCAAATTAAATCTTTTCTGGAATAATTACACTTCTCAATTTTGATATTACAATATCTACATTTTTTACTGAACATTTTGAATTTTCTATAATGTTTAATTTTTGTTTTATAAACTTTTCTAAATTATATAGCATTGTATTTCTAAAATCCACTATTTGTCTACACGGATGACCATCTTTATGTGTCTTTATTCGTAAATTTAACCTAGGATCTCTATATGTTTTAGATAATATATATCGCTTTAAATTTTCTTCTAATTCTATGTTCCAATTTAATACTAAACGTTGTAATGATTTTTGAACCTGCAATTTTGGATCTGTATTTAACTTTCTAAACATATCACTTTCTGAAAACTTGTTCTTTTCCTGTTCAAAAATCGCATGTTTCATAATTACTAACTGTTTTGTCTTATGTGCTTGTACTACCGACAACTTCTCTTTCTTTAAATACTGTTTTGATAACTCAACTTTTTTTAACAACTTATTATTATAAAATTTTTTTTATCTTATTATCTAAAATAGGTCTTATATATACATTTTTAAACTGTTTTCTTATTTTTTTCTACATTATATTCAGGTTTGTTATTCTTTATATATTCCAAAACTTTCTCACAACTTATTACTTTATCAATAGATGAATTTTTATATGGAAGATTATAATTCAACCCCAATCGCAATATTTCATATACATATTCTGGTATATCTAAATCTGTTTTATTTATAACTAAATTTTTTTGCGCTCTTAATTTTTCATCTTTATTAACTATATAATGCTATTTTTCTAACTTTTTTTCTTCCTTTATAAAATATTTACTATTCCTATATTCAAATTCATCTATTTTAAATAAATTATCTTAACAAATTGCTTTTTATAAAACTGTAATTGTTTCTTTTCTGAAGTCAACACTGAATTCAAAATTATTTTACTTATTTTATCTCTATCATTTTTATCTATTCCATTAATTATCTGAGTTGGTAATCTTAAAAACGAAAACTGTTTTTGTTCATTCTTACATATATTAAAATAATAAATATCTGCTTTTAAATTTACAATTTTCAACTTTAATTTTAACAATTTCCTTAGCCATACTTCATTGTCATTCCTATTCTCCATCATTAATATCAATAAGTCAATTATGAATTTTGATTTTTGGAGTCGAATTAAATGTGAATATATAAAGATCGCTACCTAATTAATTGACTTATTAATCTATAATTATTACATTGAAAACAGTTAAATAACCAAAACAATCAGATTTAAGAAGGAATATCATTTTCCTATATATTTTAAATATACACTACAACATGAATCTTGCCTAACAAGCCTGGAGAAACTAGTCGAGCATTCCGGCTTCACTTTTAAGCTAGTAGTTCTACCTCCAGTTTTATATAGAGCTCAATGGATTGTATTCAGAAGTTTAATATCTACATATCTACAGAAAGTACAGATCGTGGTAGAGTCGTATATCGAATGACACGGTGCCATGTCAAGAAGTAGTGCTGTTACTCAACAGTGAGGCATTTTTATTCACAATGGGTAACTAAATGGATGTTGCAAGTTTAAAACTACCGAAATATATTATCACATGTTTCTGTACTTTTTGTACTATCACAAATAATCATGACAACGAATATATTTTAGAATCTTATATGCGCTTTGACAATCAGAAGAAAATTTACTGTACTTTCAAAATTTATAAAATTTATAAAATTTTGATTTTACAAATTGTCCTATGACGTAATTGTTTTCTTTTTCCTATAGTCGTAAAAATATGAGATCAATTTAAATATTGGTAATATTTAAATATCATTTTTAACATTTAGATATGGATTAACAAAATACAGTGATTAATAAATGAAAAAATAAATAAATCAGTTTATTTCGATTTCTCACTTAAATTCGAGAAATAACATCAAAGTTATTAATATTATACTATAGATACAGTATATAACAAATAGAGTTTTGATGCAAATAAACAATAGCATGCAATCGCATTGTCTATAAAACAATGGTTGTTGAGCAATCCTTTCTTCTCTGAAGTCAGCATAGGAATTAAGGATATAATTTCTTGATTGTAATATTTGTTTTTTTCTGAATTAAATTATGATTTAAATTATAAATAGATTGATTATTTCAGAAACAGTCAATGAAGAGTGATGATTTGAAAAAAGAAGGGAGTATTGAGGCCAAAAAAAGAACTCGTCATCAAACTTCATTTACGAATGACATAAAATTGATTGGAGATAAAGCTTATAAAGTACAGTAACAGTATGTTGAAGTAAGGAATTTTGAGGTAGGTAATTGTTTTATTTTGTTATTTTATTTTGTTCTCTCTTATTTCTCCTGTTGATCAGGATGACGTTATGGCAAAACGAATAACAAAAATTATATTATGTATGCATGGTGATATTCATTCATTTCTCTACCAGATTAACGTTATAGTAATAGCTATTATGTACATTTATAGTTAACCATTATTAAATAGTGTATTATAAAGCATTATTAATTCAATGTGTAAAATTTGGGAAGAGATACTGAGATTCCCATTCCTTAAATATCTTGTATGGAATCCGGACTCAATTCTTTAATCCCAAATTTGGCATCTAGCGCGATAATGTGTACGAAAATACTTATATGCAATTATTCCGATACGTATGAAGAATGAATTATAGACGTTTAGCAGTGTAATACTGTATAATTTGAAATTTTGCTTTACGAGAGTCCCATCTCTTGCAGAACTTACAAGAGATCCGGATCTCAATAAAAATTTCAAATTTTCCATAAAAAAGCTATCACTCATTAAACAAATCTAAAAAAAATTGTTAGATATTTGACCTTTAGTCATTAACATTTAATCATATAATATAAATGTATGCAGGAGGAAAAAATATGAATTGAAAAATACTTTATGTTTTTATGATCTGAAGTGCGTTGAAAATAAGGGTACACCATTAAAATTTAATAAAATAGAATTTGTATTTTTGCAATTTAAGTCAAATTAGCAAATCCATCAGCTAGTTTATTTATATTTCGTGTTATATATTCCCAAATTGATAGCATGATTTGTTTTCAATGAACAGTTTGTTTTATATTAAATAATATCTCGGAAAACTTACTGCTATTTATGAAATGTTTAAATAAAAATCAGCATAGAAATTGATTGAATGTCTGTTATTGAATGATCTGTGTGTTTGTGAAGTATGGCTGTGGAACTTCGGTTATGTACGATAATATGCGTATATATGACTGGAGTTAAAGAATGTGGTGTAGGGCTTTCACCACAACACTTAAAAATAACAACAGTTACACGAAGATATCCATATTTGAACATTATCCGATCGTCGCATCCTCACATTTACATATCACGCATTATCATTGGACACACCATGACTACACAACACCTACACGTGTTTCCCAAAATCCAACCTCTGGGTCCACGTCCCGGGAAATGGTAACGCTCAATTAATAGTTATTAATTGGCGGCTGAAGAGGCTCTTGTAACAATTAAACATTCATAAAAGTATTTTTGTTAGAAATAATAACAGAAATTAATAACAAATTAAAAAATTCATCTTTTTATGTGACTGATTGAAGTAATCATTTATTTCCTTTTTTTATTGAAACAAAATTAATGAGAAGTATTTTTTTCAATGTTTTTTCACTGCAGAATAAACATTTTCTGGAAAATTAAGGAAGCTGAACGTATCCGGTGAGGTGACAAACATTTTGGCCGGAGCTGTACCAATACCATTCTTTTTATGTTTGGTTCTTGTAATTATGTGTTCATTATGCTTATTATGATAATGTATAATGTCCTAGTAAAGCTTAGTAGTGGGAAATTCATAAATTTTGGTCATTTCCAATCTCTAATTGCAAGTTTTGAACTGAACCTCATCATAAATCAAGCACTACTGCTACACACATACACACACACACACATTTTATAGTAATATTTGATTGAATTATTATTTGTTTAAACAATAAAGAAACTAATTGTTTTACAAACCTTCCTATCATTGGCACGATTAAGCACGTTATCCCATCTCTGTTTTAGTGTTTTTAGATTATGCTGAAGATTAGCAGCTGATCCTTCATTTGATCGTTTCAAATAATCTTGTCCTTGTTGCATAACAGCTTCTATTTTATGACGATTACTATCTAAGTCATTATATAATTCCTGAGAAAATAAAACTTATGTATTAATATGTAGTTAATTATAAAAAATATTCATATTTAAACAATTCCTTAAATATAAAATATTTTATGTTACACAGAATAATTTATTCTATTTCCTGATAGATATATTATATATATTATCTATATAAAAATAAGTGAAGACTGACTTCATGACCAACTGTATAAGAAGACCACCTGACGTGATGACCACGATTTTATGGGAACCAAATTTTTCCCATAGAAATAATGCTATTTAATTCTCCATAAGACAACCACCTCCCTAACATGACCATGACCATCATTTTTATAGACCGAACATAAAGTGAAACCATCTATGACGACCATAATATTTTAACATCACAAATAATTGACTATGGTTATTGTTTACATCAGTACCAATTTCTGTTAAACTTAAATTTCATTTAAGCCCAACCACTACAATTAAAAAAATTGCATTGTAGGAATTTTTCCCCATCATTCATACCACGAGAATAATGCAGAGCACTGGAATGACGAAATCATGGCATCATTTCTATTTTAATGCAATATCTTTTTAATATGCACATTCCTTAGAATTGTATTTATAATATGATAAATAAATTTTGTATTAAAAATGTTAAAAATCATAACTTGAAGACCTATGGCAAAGCGATATAGGGAAAATAGGGAAAGTGAAAACAACCAGCCACCGGATCCGGATTTTATATTCTACGAAAGCGTATTAATCAAATGTAATCTCATACAGGTGTGATGCTATCACTACACTTTGGATGTTGAAATATGGCTAAACAGAAAGTTAATGCCTTGAATTTAGAATCATGAATAAAAATGATTGAATACAGTAAGAAAGGTCTTAACAAAGGAGAATAAACTAGCACTAATACAGCTGAGATAAACTGATAACCATTTTATTAACATTAAAAATGCAAACATTTTCGGCTCATTCGCCATCTTCAGGCACTTTGTTCTGAACAAAGTGCCTGAAGATGGCACTTTGTTAAAATGTTATCAGTTTATCTCAGCTGCTATTAGTGCTAGTTTATTCTCCTTTGTTAAGTTTTTTGAGTATAAGCAGTTATTAAAGTCTCATTACGTGTAAAAAGGTCTTTCTCAAAGAGCATTAGCAGAAAAAATTAACGTGGGAAAAACATAGATTCACAAAATATTGTCTCAAACAGAAATTCTGGCTAAATGGAAGAACAGCGGAAATTGCAACCTTAAGCAAATGACACCCTGCAAAAAGCATGTTGAAGAATTAAAAAACTAACATCAACAATAGAAAATAATGAAAAATTGTTGTCTCAATTAAACGACAACAGAAATTATAAAAAATAAAAGTGGGGTGCACAAAGCACTATTGATAGTTTTTTCCATACTAATTAAATATGTTGTGTTTTTCAAGAAATGTTAAAGTGCGTTATAAATTGTAACAAAACCATACGTTTTGTTTTTATTAAAATGTAATCATTTTGTTTCATTTAAATATGCTGTATTATAATTAATTTGTATAAGCCGACCACCTGTATAAACAACCAGTTTTGATTGTAATGAGAGGTGGTCATCTTATACAGGTTCTATTGTATAAAATTAATAAAAGAAATATTACATACTATACAAAACAAAAATATAAAACATCATGCTATTCATAAGAAATATATTATTGCTAAGAAAATATATATTTCTTATTTTAATAAAATGTATATATTTATTTTTTTTAATGAAATGAAATCTTAATATGACAAATCATACAGTTATAGCATATTTAAGAGAAAATTAAAATATTCAAAGCTTAATAAAAAATTAGTACTGTAACTAGTGGCAACTCATGAATTCAGAGAGTGGTGGAACCAAGTTAAGAAAACTATTTAGATTAATATAATTACAGAATTAATAAACTTAAAAAAATAAATAATTATGAATCATCGAATCAGTAAAAAATACATCACAAAAGATTGTAACATATTTGTGTAGTAACACCCATATTCCTGCATGGTGATACAGTTAAGAGTACACTGGGTACAGGGCCTGATGGAGCTGCCCCAATACTCCATAAACTCATGCATATTCTACCAATGGACTAATTAGCAGCAACAGTGTGAATTCCTATTCTAACATCTCTTCATGCAATTTATCTGAAGATCAGTCCCAAACATGATAGAATGAGATAGGATTAATGCTGCATAAATTAATTCTCTAGCTGCAATCATTTAAAAATAGCAAATGTTCAAACATCTAAGATATTATTCTTTATATATCCTAAATGAGTCAATCAATTTTTATGAAGTTTAACTTGATTATCATGTTATTGAATATGATCTCAATGATACATCAATTAACTCTTTTTCGGCAACTATTTAAAAGTGTTCAAAGTTTAAGATTTCTCTCTAATAACTTTTGATTTATCCAATTAATTTTTATAAAATTTAACACAGTGGTCAGGCCATTAAAGTCAAATTTTTAATAACATTAATTAGCCATGTAGATTTATCCATTTAAAAATGACAAGTATTCAATCTTCTAAGATAAAAATGAAAAAGTGATGAATGAGGAAATTATTTTGAATATTTATTAAGATTTTTATTTTTTATCATTGATAACAGATGGTGCTAGACATTAAAGCAAGACATTACATACAAGCTGTAGAGATAATGCTTTTTTGCATTATCTCTATAGCTTTTAGAACAGAATATAGTTAGATTATTATTTATATAATTTAAGTGTATAAATTAATTGCATTGAAGATGATTTTAATAATATATTTTAATCCATTAACTTTAATCATTTCAAAATAAGTGACATATTTGGAAAGTAGGTGATTAATTTTTTGAATTACTTGTTTAATTAATTAATTTAACTTTTACTTGCTTGATGTAAGAACAAAACATTAACTAAAGTGATATTAAACAATGACTTTGTATATTTTTTTGTTGATATGCTATTGGCCTAAGCTATAATTCAAGATTGAAAACATTTAGTTGTTGAAAATATTATGCTATGTATAACAAATTGCTTTGAAGTTTTGCTTAAAAAGTTCTCATAGAGAGTAAAAATCCATTTTAATTTTAAAATCAAAATTAATCAAAACAACAAAGATAAAGAAAATAATATTATAAAAATTATATATTTATATATGTTTATATACCATAAAACGATTTAATTGTTCTCTTGCTGTTTCTGGTAGACCTCCAACTGGTTTTGAAGTAACAAGTTGACCATCTATATCACTTAACCACATCAGTAAATCTTGAACTTCTTGATGAAATGCTTGAGCCTAATTAAAATTAGATTTATTTAAAAATTTAAGATTTATAATAAAAGTTCAACAAGACTGCACAAAACAAACACAAAAGTAAAATGCAAAGCCCTTTGGCAGTAAAGTTTTTACTAATAAAACAGTCTTCAGCACTTATTTAAGCAAAAAACTATACTTTAATAACTATTAAAAATCTTTCGGCTTAATAAAGCCATCATCAGTAACAACATTTTTAAATAAAACGAATTGGAACAAATTAAATTCTTCGAATACCTAATATACTCGAAGAATTTAATTTGTTCCAATTTGTTTTATTTAAAAATGTTGTTACTGATGATGGCTTTATTAAGCCGAAAGATTTTTAATAGTTATTAAAGTATAGTTTTTCGCTTAAATAAGTGCAGAAGACTGTTTTATTAGTAATTCTAGTAAGAAGTGAAAGTATATTAAATCTATTTTAGTAAAGTTTTTGACTGCTAAAGGGCTTAGCATTTTACTTTTATTCAAGATTTAATTTACCCTAATATTACAGATACAGAGAAATTAAATAGTTTGAATAAAATATTATAACAGATTTAAAAATAAATATGTAAAGTGCAATATTAATTTATTTTGTTAAAAGATAAAAATATACATGGCTGTGCAGTAAGAATGACTTGGCCATAATACAATGTTTGCTCTTTGATTTAAAATAATTTCTCTCTATCATAGTATAGCATATTGAATGTGTGAAATTCAATTGATTAAAAATATATATGAAATAGTACATCTTCAAAGTCTTCCTACTTAAACTTTATAAGGGATAAGATAAAAAAGAAAGTAAATTAGAAAGTTGTAGATCACTATTAATATATTGCCAAAAATGCTTAATTTGACAATTTTCTTAGGAAAAAAATTAATGAAAAACAACCAATTTTAGTGCAGTTGGTTGTATGGCTATGTAGAAGCATTTCAGATTTTCATCTGGAATTTCTTGGTTCAAATTTATTTTACACCATCTAAACCTAAGAAGGTAGAAGGACATTTAATTGCTGATGACATGTTTGCCAGATAAGACAAGATTTGAAAGAATGAAGATCAATGGAATAGGTCAAATCTCTTCTGGAAAAAAATCTATACATATGGAACTTGGAATTTGAATTGGATTCTCCAGATTGAAGTCTGAAATATGGTGACCTTGCTAGCTAAACTGAAGCTGATAGTTTTGTGGACTAAAAACCTGTACATAAAAATCCATTGAGAAACATTTTCTATATATGTGAATATATCTCATTAGGCTAATATTAAATAATACTAACAGTTTGTAAAAATCTATAAAATTTGACAAGTGATTGTCATGAAGACAGATTGTCAACTTTTGTCAGTCCTTATTACATTTTGTGGATTAAATCAGATGATTCAGGATAAACATCACATTAAATCAAAGACATTTTAACTAAATTAAATATTTAAATATTTAAAATAAATTAATTTTAATATATAATAATTATTTAGGCATAAATATTAAACAAAAAGATAACAGCAAATATATAGAGAAACTTATGGTTTTTGATACTATTGATACTGAAGAGACTATATTATATACTACCCTATAGAATAACATGGTGAACATACTTGTAATACAAGTATTAGAATTTCTAGCAGAGTGAAGACTATGAGTGAAGCAAGCTTAGCTATTTGTTTGATGTTCTAAGCATCTTTAGCCTATTTGTAATATGGGAAACAGAAGTCAAAGTAGAGAATTTTTGCAATGATAGCAGGAGGCTTTTATTGAAATTTGAGCAAATACAAGTATCTCCACTTTATGAAAATGTTGCCTAATGCCATTTCACTTTTATGAATTACCTACATTAGTATCTGTTTTTGATAAGCATAAGAAATCCTAAGAGGATTTTCTCTTTTACAAAAAAGAAATCAGCCAGATGGCCATTTTATAATACAGTAGTTTATTATCCTGGAAGATCAGCAGGCTCATAAATTTCATTTGACTATTCTGTTTGTTAATGCACCCATTCCTGTATGTCGAATTTAAGCATTGTTGGACTTACACAGTTTTAGATTCATATGGAATTTTTTTTTTTTGATGAATTAATCATGTAAGTCAGGAACTTACTGTATTCTTATTATTAAACTTAAAAAGCTATAAAGCATAATATGAAAAATTAACCACTCAAATCAAATATGAAAAATAAAATTTACTGCCTATAACAGAAGGAAGATAATATGCTATTATTCATATAAAATCACATTTCTGAATTTATCCAAAATATTATTTTAAAATATTTGTTTCAAAATTTCCCCATTTTGCTGAAAATATTTCCCAAACTAGCAATACTATTATGATAAATGTACACTATATTAATTTACAGTATTGATAACAACCCAATAGTTTAGCTACAAGTATCATATTTACTGATTTAATTTACTTTTTCATATTTTAAATCAAAATATTGAGAAAAGTATGTTCATTTTGTTATAAATCTAAAATTAAAAATATTGTGGTAGCCCAAATATAAAAAGAAATCTTTTAGTAAAGTCAATAGTGAAAGTAGAAAACAGTTTACATTCAAATTTTGAAAATAAAAATTAATTATAAGATGATTTTAACAGAAGATGGCAAATTGTGATAAGATTCTAATATGTAAAAATGGAGTATTCTTACTATTTTTTATTAGATTATTGTATTTGAGTTTTCATATATTATAAAATAAAATTATTGAAAAAATATCACATTTTCCCAAATAATATCTCTTTATAGATATGCAGCATAAAATTTATATTGCTTATTAAATGTTAAAATAACATATAGATAGTCTATAATTATCTACAAAAAATATCATATTTTTTCTTTATATAATGTACAATATTATATTTATATTATTATGTCATTACTGAAGAACAATATATTGAAAAATTATAATATTTGACCACTCATTGCAGTGCATGATTAGCAATAAATATATTTTATTTTATTGTGGAATAATATCTTAAAATACATATTAGTCTATAAAGATAGTAAAATAATGTACAGTTCTCTAATAAAATAATTCTATAATAATAATGAACTCCACTAAAATGTAACTGGTGAAATGCTTTATTACAATAGAAAACAATAAAATTTTCTAACAGTGCAAATTTTTAATGTGCCAGATTATAAAGCACCATATTGTAAAAAGTGCTGATATCAGAAAGATATAAGATATTTCAGTTAATATAAAAAAACCAGATTTTAAAGTACCAGATTATAGAAAGTATTAGTTAGTTAGAATATACTATAGTTTGAAATTTCTGAAGAGTCAAGTTTTATTTTGAAACTTGTTTGATTTAAGTTTCATACAATTCATACATCATTACTAAATAATATAGATTTATAAAAATTTTTTTAAATAATATTTTATGAAAATATATTATTTAAGAATTCATATTAATTTTTAGATTATTCTATAATCTAAAAATAATATTAATAAAAATACCTCTTTTAATGCTTCTTCTAATTCATTTTGCCTTTCTGCTGATTTATGCTGTAGTTGTTGCCATTTTTTATTTAAATTATTAAGTTTATTCTGTGTAACACTGGCATCCTCACTTCCTCGATTTGCTTCAATTAATTGATGGCCAGCTCTGTTTAAGGTATCTACACTTGTCTGATGTGCCTGTATATCATTCATTAATACCTAAAAAATATATCATATAAATAAATGTTAAGATAACAAATTAAATAGATCTAGAATGAATGGATGATAGAAATGAATAGATGAAGGTTGAAACCTAAATGTTGATGATTTTAATTTAATCATTTCTTCAAGAAAAGAGTGTATCTTCATTCTTTGGCTGAAGAAACAATTGAATTTAAAAATCTATTAGCATTTAGGGTTTCAACTTTGTCTATACAAATTAGATGTTTTATAAATTTTAAAATTACTTTATGTTTGGCAAGTTCAACTTCAATAATTTGTGGATCACCAAAAACAGGTCTAAGCTCATCTAAAGTTGTTTCTGTTTTTGACATCCAAACCAATAATTCATCTAATGCATGTTGAAACTGACCCAAACGTAAAAGTGCATTTTCTAATTCTCTCTGAAAATTTTTAACAGTTATCATTAATTAAGAATAATTTGAATCTGAAAGATTTATAAAATTAGTATTCAAATTTTTTCTCCTTTAGATATACCTGTCTATCAACTATGCCCTTCAATAATTCATCCCAGCGATGATTAATATCTGCCATTGGTTCTTTTATAGATTTTGCTTGGGTAGGAGATGTGCGTTCCATTAATTCTTGAGCTTGTCGATTTAATGCTTCAACATCAATCATATGAGGATCAACTTCTTGTTTAAAGTCCTTTTTTAAAATTCACATTCTTTTTTATGAAATCATCTAATATTACATAAATTATTTTAGTATTTACAATAATTACAGTAGTATACCTTTAATTCATTAATTTGTTCTTTTACAGTTTCAATGTCTTGTTCTAATGGACCTAAATCAGCAAATTTCTCTTCTGCTGAATCAAGAAACTCCAAAAGATTCTATAATTATAAAATTTCATTAATTTTAAAATTACTTTTAATATGAGAAATTATATTTTTAAATACCTGAAGAATATCATGAAAATTCATGGCTTTTTCCATTGCATCAATGAGATTTTGTTCTCGTTTGGCATAAAGAGAAGTAACATTTTCCCATGCTGAATCTAAATCTTCTATATGCTTTTTTACTTCTGGTTTATCTGGTTCTCCACAAAGTTTCATCAATCCTTGACCAGCAAGACGACAGTGATCTACTTCTGGTTTTGTTTGTTCAATTTCTTGTTTTATTTCCTTTTATAATATACATTAATGAAAAATATTTTAAAATAAGAATTAAATAATCATTAAATATATTTATATGCTTAACAATTCTTAATACAAATTATAAAGACAGAAAATCTAATTTAAATAATAACATAATTCTGAAATATTAGGTTAATTCTGAAAAAAAAATATAGTTTTCTTTAATATACCTGTAATACTTCCTTTTGTTGTTGAATAGCATTTGGTTCCACAGCTGGAGGCTCTTGTGAATTTAGATTATCTTGCAGTTCAGTTAATGCTTTCATTACAGCATTTAATTCATCCCAAAATCTCTCTGCAGCAATCATGGCATCTTCTAAAGATCTTCCTCGGGTACGAGCAGCTTTCTGAATTGTATCCCACAAATCACTTAATCGATCAAGTTTCTTTTTAATATCTGAAATTTTAAACTTACAAATAAACAAATGTATATATTTAAAAAAAAAATCATTTAAACTTACCATAAAATATAATAAATTTTAAAAGTACATTTAAAACTTATCATAAATAAATATATGTAAAAAATTACCTCTAACAGCAGGTTCTTCAGAATCACCAGCTTTAGTAATAACATCATCTGCAGCTCGTCTAACTGCTTCTAATGCACTAGATCGTTTATCTAAATCTTTTAAAACTGCCTTATTATCACATATTTGTTCATGTATTTTTTCAGGATGAGCAGAAATTGGTTCAGCATTATTAAGTTGTTCTGCTGTTGATGACAATGCATTTAGCATTCCATCCAATTTATCGGAAAACTATAACAGATAAAATAAAATATATTATCAATAATAATATAATAATGCCAAATATATTATAAATTATTTTATTAAAGTCTGTGATTAACAAATTAAATCTTAGATTTGAAAATTAAAACAGTAAATTTAAAATTTATTTGACTTCGTGATAGATTTTTTACAGTTATACGTGGATGTATTGTATGTCTGTTTTTCACCACAAGTATATAAACAGGGAGAGTAAAAAATTTAAAACTAGTACAAGACTGCAGAAATTATTCTATTTGACTTTGTGATAGATTTTTATAGTTATATGTGGATGTATTGTATGTCCGTTTTTTCATTGCACATATATAAACAGGGAGGGTAAAAAATTCTATCTTATAAATATATGTTTGGCTTGTAACAGTTGTGTATTAGACTTGATGATGATCCTGAAAGAGAGTTGAAAACATTTAAATCAAATAAAGTAATTTCTGCAGTGTTATGCTAGTTTTGAATTTACTGTTTTACAGTAGTGCAGAAGCAGAGAGATGTAAAGAAAAATGAAATAAAAATTTTATCCAAAAGGAGTTTACTTTATTATCTTTGTTATATTGCTTCCAATTTAATGTTTATAACAAAAAGATAAAATTCAAAAGATTTTTATTTTGAATAAATTAGGATCAGTTCATTTTCATTCTAAATATAGGGAGTTCCCTAATTTATAATGGGAATGCAATCAAAAATTCCAGTCATAATTCAAATCCATCATAACACAAAACAAATTTCTTATAGAAGCATACTATAAACAGAGATTATATTCCCCAACTACCAAAACTAAGAATATTCATGTTTTTAAAAAGTAAAACAATACAATAAATACTGAATGAATCCTATTCATTCTTTAAAACAAAAACACTATACATTTCATGCCTGTGAACATTTTAATTAAGTAAAATAAGAAAATATTAGATAAAAACAAAAGTGAAATTTATAAGTTATAATTTTAACATGTAACCCTAGTTATTTTAAAATGCACTAATTTTAAGTTTATTCAACTGTTTTCAAATGCATGTGTTCTAAGAACAAAGGTTGCCATACAACTCTCACATTCCTTCAATTCCGTTGTTTTTGGAACTTCGCCTGATGATGGTTGTAAACCGAAAACGTTTGCGTAATTTATTAAATAAAGTTTTACTTTACTGCAGACAGTGCTAGTTTTTGATTACTCTTAATTATAAGTTATATTTATATGATCAAGTTTTTAGCAAAAATAAGCAATCATCATTTTAATGCCCCTTCCCATAATTGGCTAATTACTATATAATGGAGTCTATTTCCAGATCAAATTACAAATCTTCCACATCTGTGGTAATCAGTAAGGCTTTACAGCACGAGGATCAATGCCTAGACTAGACTCATCAAAACAATTTTCTGAGATAGGGGATCTGAATTTATATCAAATACCTCAGAATGCAGGAACTCTAGGCTAAGGACTGTATTTGGATATATAAATTGATTCAATTATATGTGATTTCATTGCAGACATTTCAGGAAACATTTTCTTGAATTGAAAATGAAAACATCTAACTAAAGAAGCATTGATGCTCTGGCATGGTAACCATTTTTTTTCCTATTGAGTTATATGCTGAATTCCTTATTATTGGACATTGTCTGGCAGCACATTTAAATGCTATTTCAGATTATCAAAACCTATAGTAAATGGTTGGCAAGTCAGGTGAATAATGAGACTAAATGGACAGGGCCTGGATTCCTCCTGAATAAAATCTATAGGTATTGGACATGGAATTAAATGTGAATACTTCAGGGTGTAAGTATAGTATGCTTTCAACTGGCACCAGTTAGCTATCTTGTTGACTGGCCATTATTATTGCAAAATTAACAATGGCTGCCATTTCAAGTACAGATTTTTATCAAAAATAATCACTGTCATAAATCAGAGATCCCCCTGTAATTATATCATCTATTTTCTGTCATTTCAATTTTAAATTTTTTTAATTAAGCAAATAATCTGTCCTGTAAAATGCACAGAAAATTAAGCACATTGATGGAAAATTGATAAACTAAAGCAAAAACATCTTTTGTTTGGCTCATTGGGCCTGTAGAATCAGCTGATTCAGGCCTGAATGGGGATGAACACATTTCTGCTTTTAATTAAGAAGAACATATATAATTAACATACCTGTTTAACCTATTTATTTATATACAAAAACAATTATATTATATTTGATTTATGAATACATCCAATGATGCAGTCAGGGGATACAAGTGAGCAATTGCACCACCTTGCTATTAAAAATTGTACTATGATTTGTTCAGTGATCATTATTATATATAGTATATTCAATTGGTATAAACCAATCATAATCAATAAATATATAATACATAATTTTGTGCATTTTTGTGTTGTTTCAGTTTTATTCAAACAATGTTCAATATTTCTTAAATTTTTTAGTTGACTCCTTGGTAAATTTCTGGCTTGCCACTAAATATGTCTTTACAATATAATGGAGACCTTATTCTTTAAATACAGATGATATCATTACAATCCTAAATATTTAATATTATGCAAATTAAATGCTAATTAAGATATTAATGGCTATCATGATTTCAATACTAAAAATAAACTTAGAAAAAGCTACACACACACAAAGAGAAATAAGGCAATGGTTAAACCATGCTCAGCTATCAAATTCTGTTACAAAATATCATATGACATTCTATTTTATTTAATGTTATTATAAAATGTGTAATTATGTAAATGGATAGTAAAATGGATAATAAAAAATTTCAAAATAAATAGTAACAAGAAACAAGTACAACAAAAACTTTGAAAAAACATAGCCTACATTTAATGATTGTCATCTATCAACCATTAAAAGATGGTTTGTATAAGAATGGTTGAAAAAGAAAACAATCTTTAAATGTAAAACTATGATTTTCCAAAGACACGTTATACTTGTTTCTTTAACATCTGACTTTTTTTTTAATATTCAATGTGGTACATGTTTTTGGAAAACTTAATTCCACATAAGAAACTTAATGTTTATTAAGAATATTAATAACATGAAACAGAAAGAAAGAAAAAATATATATGTAAGCCCTTAAAAATACAATATATGTAAAACAAAAGGGAAAAAGTATACAACCTATATAATATTCATATGATAATTATATCTACCTTACCACTGTTTCATTAAAATGAAAATGTGGTTTTTTTCATTAACAATATCAATTTCACTTTCTGAACTTTCTCATGCATTTAAAGTTGGTGTATCTTCTCTCTTTACAAAATTTGTAATCTAACCTGATACAACCCGCTAAAAAATAATTGTTCCTTAACATATAACTAAAAAAATTATGAATAAAAAAGTTTTTCTGCTCTTTCATATTCCTCTATTGAAGAATAAAAATTTATTTATTTTATCCAAGAATGGAACATTTGGAACACAAAATACTCAATAGTCGCCAATTAACTCAATTTCAAATCAAAATCGAAAATAGACTGCATATCGTCTCTCTCATGACAAAGTAACGAAATTACATTTATGACTAATTTTAGCAAAGTATTTCCCAATAATTGCATTTTGTGTGTATATTGTGTTTCTAGTATGGATTTACAAAAATTAATGAAAATATTTTGTTATTACTATGTAAGGGTTCACATATAACACATTTTATATTATAGGAGAGTAAACGTAATTTTCTAAATGTGTAAAATAAGAACTGTGTTATATAAGAGTTTTTGCAATTTTCAAATTGTGTTAGAGCGAAATCGTGTTGTAGGAAGCCGTGTTATAGGAGTGATACCTGTACTGTATTTCTTTTTAATGTTTTTAAATAATATCATTAAATCAAATTATATTTGTTTGGCAGTAATTGAAAAGTGTAATCTGAAAACATGTTAAGTCCATTTTTGTTAATTTTCAGTAGAAGCAAAATATGAATTGAGAAAGTATTTCTTATGTGAATGATTATCTATTACCAGATATCTGTTTCTAATTCATATACATGCACTTCTCAGTAAAATCTTGAAATCAGTCATCATTGGTTTCTAAATACACAATGACTAAATATGATGGTGTTAATGGAAACTCACTAAGTCCAAGGATTGAACGTGTTTTCAATTACACTCATTCTTCATTAGAGGAAAAACTAAATTTATTTTGATTTAAGTATTAAAATATAGTCGATTCTCAGTATTCGAAGATACCCTATTCACATATTCGATTATTCCCAAAAATTTATTTGTAACAACAGATTCGATTTTTGCGGAACTTTCGCGCTTATTTGCGGATTATTGCTGATCGGCGAAAATGCTGTTATAAATGTTACTCTTAACTCATAATCTCTCTCCTTCTGCCTGAAAAGTCTCATTATCTATCATTCTGGCTCCACAGATTGCAGGTAAGCCAAAAATGTACCAGTACATATTCTTGGGGAAATTCAAACATTTACTTTTATTACTTCATGGGGAAGTTCTGAGGCCTTCTCCATGAGTACACTATACTCATGGGAAAGGCCCCAGAATATGTATTTAATCATTCAAATTAGGAACTACTAAAATTCAGAAAAATAACTTTCCTTTTAACAATAGATAAAAGAGTCCCAAGAAATTTAAATTTTTAATGTTATGATTTCACTTCAAGAGATTCTAACATGAAAATTAATAACCAGTATAACAACTTTACCTTTAATAAACACGACAAAAATTCCCACAACAACTTTATTTCCAACAGTAATAGCAGTTTGTTTTTTTACCGACCTGCTGGCAGGATTAGGAAAACGCTCCACTCATGCGCAAAGGACTGAGCGAGTTTTCATAGTTACTGTTCTCTGGATTGAGCAAGTTTTCAAAAGCAAAGCAGGATTCAAGTGCTCCATACACATCGATTAGCATGGTTTTGGGAACAAACTTTTCTTTAATAAGATAGAAGACTTCAATAGGAGTATATATTTGCATCAAATAAAAAAATGACAAAAATGGACTGAACGTGTTTTGGGATCACACTCTTCAATTTTATATTATTTTTAATATCTCTATAATAAAAGAAAGGAATTCAAAAAACAATACTATTAGATGCAGAATGCAATTGTCAATATTATAGAGGAATTAAAACCTATGAAACCTGCTATCAATAATATATATATAATTTAATTTAAATGAAAAGACTGATAATTTTTAATTATATAGTAAAAGAATCCATATAGAAAGAATGTTAATTAGTTTTCTCAGTGAGTGAGTCAGTCACTCACTGAAAAAGTAAAATTTTATAAAAACTTCACAGGTAATGATACCGCCACATTTATAAGAATTAACATTTTTATAAGAAGTATCTTTATTCAATGAAAAATTGATAATGTTGTATTTATAAGACAAACAAAAAGTATTGATTTAAAATTGCTTTAATCATCAATATAATCATATATAATAAAGGAATAAGTGTGTGGAGTCCATGTTTCTGTGCATGTGCAAACTCCTACACCAGAAGTGTCGCTGTTACTATTTTTCTCTTGCTTTGAATCTTTAATCGCGTCTTTTAGAAAACTAAATCCCAATCTCATTATAAATTTATCTTTAAATATCATAATTTACTTCCTATTTATGTTTGTATACTTCTTTTTGTTATTTAACTTCAATTTCTTTTTCGATTAAAAATGTTGACTGTTCCCCGGCTCAAAGGCGGCTGGATGGCCGAGCGGTGATGCATTGGTGTGACATGCAGGAGGACCCGGGTTTGCGTCCTAGGTCTAGTCCCGGATTTTTTCGGGTTACTGGGCCAGCCCGGTGATCCCCGTCCTACACCATCTGGCCCCTCTCCATGGGTGTGGGTCAGTCAAGTGTTGGAAACTGGCCCCGCCCCCTTAGTAATCTCCCTGATTGGAAAGGGGGGGACTGCCCACCCCCTTAGTAATCTCCCTGATTGGAAAGGGGGTGTAAAATATGAAAAAAGTTCCCCGGCTCGAGAATTCAGTTTGCATTTGGTGCGTCAAGGCTACATAAATGTTGCATTTAAATAATATTTAATTTATTTCAGAATTTAAATAATATTTTATTCATTTCAGAAATTATAAGTTTTTATTTTAAGATAATAATTATAATTTTTATCTAAATAACTGAAAAGGTAAATCGATAGTTTGTTAGTTGCCAATTTCATGTAAAGAAAATTTCAAAGTTTGGTCTGGAGAAAAAAAAAACAAGCAAAAGCATTATATACAAGGTTTTGCTAAATAAATGAAAAATCTCAGATTTGACAGATAAACAAATGTTTTGTTTTTGGTGTATTTGGGCACATAATGACCAGGGGCTAACTAGTATAAAATTATATTAATTATTTAAATTAATACAGGTTGAAATTCTTTCGTCCAACATTTGGCAACTCCCATACTGACATGTTTTAAGATATGCTTAATAATTACTATTTTTAGTTTTATTTGTAAAGGTACATCTCATTTCTCATTTTATAAAAGTTATTCAGAACTTAAAAACTGTTTTTTAGGTGAAAGTTTGTAAATTGAAAACTCATTTCCCATTAATTCCAATGTAAAAGTAGTCAATACACTATATATAATAAAATATTTTATTATTCCAAGAGTGCTTTTGGCCTTGCAGCTATCATTGATTAGACATTATAAAAAGAATATTTACAAA
Source organism: Olivierus martensii (assembly GCA_000484575.1). Lineage (NCBI taxonomy): Eukaryota > Metazoa > Arthropoda > Arachnida > Scorpiones > Buthidae > Olivierus > Olivierus martensii. The sequence continues at coordinate 8,132 of AYEL01081784.1, read as the reverse complement.
TGTTTCAAAATAGAATTATTGTATACTCCCAATTAACTAGAAGGGAAATGAATTATTCTGGATAATCTACAAAATACTAAAAAAAAAAAAAAATCAGAATTATGGGCAATATCAGAATATGCATTTAATATTAAAAAAAATAAATTACATGCATATATTCAAATGTTCTATAATTTAGTAAAAAGAAAACAAGAAATTGATTTATATATAGCAAGAAATTATTGCAATATTTGTAATTTTATTGCCAATTATTTGAGATATAATAAAAAAATTAATCTGGAGCATTTAAAAATCTTTCAAATAATACAACTAAGATAAAATATTCATAATTAACCATCATTTTCAGATTGTGGATTATCCCCAGTTAATTTGCAATCTAGATAATCAAGAGACTACTATATTTAATCTTTACAAATTATATTTAATTACAAAAATAACAACATGTATACTACACATAATACAAGGTTTATGTTAAATTATAGTAATAATTTAATGTTAAATTATTACTATAATTTAACATTAAATTCTACTAAACCTTGTATTAATATGTCATTAAGTACCTTATGCCACTGGAAAAACTTAGTACCATGTGGAAATGGTGTATGATGAATATGAGGCAAATGTAACTAAAAAAATTCTATTTTAGTAAAATGTCTGCATGAAGAATAATTATAAGCAAAATGAATATGCATATATGATTTAGAAAATTTAATATATAAAATAAGATATCTATTATATAGCACATAATTGAGTAGCAGAAATGATGCAATATCTGGTGGTGCATTAATAAAAAATTTGGTAGAATTTAATATTTAAATTATAGTATAAAATTTCAATTTTATAAAATGTGCAGGATGTGCATTATGCTATTTTTTCAATTAAATATACAGGAATACCCTGAGTTACGGCGCTTTGATTTATGGCTTGAGGGGAAAATGGCCATTTCGTTGGAGAATATGATCATTTCAATGTATTTTTACTTAGGGTAAAACGGGGGAATATGACCCGTAGGGGAAAATGGCCAGTTATAAGCTTATCGCCAGCACTGCCTAATCAACGACTAATCTAGCATTAATAATCAACGACTGTATGTTACATTAAATGCCCCTGCCGAAAAAACCCATTTTTTAATTTTTAATATTAAAAATGCTTCTCAACTTATAATTGGCCATTTTCCCCGACTGGTCATATTCCCCCGTTTTACCCTATCAGGACAAAATTTATTCAAACCGCAAATATTATCTGATAATGTTTGTGATAGTGATTACAATAGTAAAATTGCGTAAGTACTACATAAAAGTAGATAAAATGGATAATTAATTTCTTTCGAAAAATGAAATATGTAATTTTATTTTTTTTTATAATTCTGAAAATAATATTGACACAAAGATATTTATCCTGTTTGATTTAATTATATTTTGGCAAAATTATCGATGAAGAATTAGTTACAAAATATTTACATTTTAAACAAGACATTCAATATAATATATTCATACAGACTTTTTTTACCTTCAGTTTGACATCTTTTATTTAAAATTATTTAACTGAGACTCTTAATTTGAAGCATGAAGAAAAAATATGATATTATGAAGCTGAAACACTAAAATTAAAATGCAAAATTAGTTTAAAAATATATTATTTTATACAATTTAATGCCATCATATTATTTAAATCATTTTTAAATTTCGAATATGAATTATTATTATTATTATTATTATTATTATTATTATTTATAAATAAGTTATTTTACTTCTATCCTACTTATAATTTCCTATAATTTTTAAGAATAATTTTAAAATAAAAATACAATTAATCTAAAATACAAAAATGATTATAATAATTATTTTTACATCGATTATAATGTGATATTTACGGTTTATCTACGAAATAAAATTACAATTAAAAATAAATGTTCTTTTTAAGTAATTGTGATAATTATAAAAAATTATTAAAACTTACCTTAAGAATAATTTCTTTGCGTACAATTGTCCAGATGATAATTATAAAAAAAAAAATTATTAAAACTTACCTTAAGAATAATTTCTTTGCGTACAGTTAACCAGAAGAATTTCAATCCTGTGTCATTTCTGAAATGTTTTAAAGAGTTTTGTACCTAGCGAAAGAAAGAAAGAAACACTACTGTGCTTTTCCAATTCTTACAGAAAAGTAAATAAATAAATATCAAGGAGTGATTATTTTTAAGCTAGGAATAATCATTCTTACATTGAATAATACTTCAGTTGAAGAATAAACTTCTAAACGACGATATAACTTGAAACATGGATCTTTAGCCTAATAAAAACAATAACATTTTTATATTTTGAGAAGTCAAAAATATTATACAGTATAAAACACAATTAAACAGTTACAAACATAGTTACTTATATTATTATTATTTAAATAATCTTAATTTAAAACCACATGGAAATAATTCTTTTGGAATGATAATGATGCAGAAAATAGAATGTTAAACTATTTGTCGCCAAAATTAACTTCAATGGCATGAAATTGATAAAATTTTTTAAAATGTATTCATTAATATAAACGATATTAAGAGATTTGTCTCATGAATTTAAATTTCTCCCATTTCTTATGGAAATATATCACTATCGGATTTCATAAAAATTTATAAATTAGTTCAAAATTTTTCGATTGAAGATAAAAATGCAGCAGGATAGACAACATAGCTAATGCTATGAGTCGTCAAGAAAACAAAGGCGATTTCCACTAATATAAAGTAATATGATGGAATAATTTTTAATGTAGAAAAATTGTTTTCAAAGAAATTATGAGTTTTATGTAATTCAACCCAAAATTTTGTAAAAATTCATTTAATATACTATAAACTATATTTTGGATATTTCTAAAAAATTATATTCGAATACCGATATTTCATTTTATATACTGTATACAGAAGATGTATATACAGTAAATACAGTCGAAGGCAGTTATTAGGGAGTCGAATATAAGCGAAATTCGGATATAAGGTACAATCGAGTCCGGTTCCGGGGAAAAACTCATGTTTTGTGTGTATTTTTCATCGGATATAGTGGATTCGGATACAATAGAAAATTCGGCTATAATAGAGATAATTTTTCATTTTTCTGTACTTTTCCTTGTGATGACCTACTTTACCTCCTGCTTTACTTCTGCCGGCCATCAATGTAATTTATTTAAATATAATAAAAACATCCTGAATAAACCAATTTTTTTGATTTTTTCTCTCTCTATTCCCCGACCGCAAAATTTTTTGTCATTATTAATAATTTAAAAATTAAATTAAAATTGTAGTTCCTCTAAAAAGACAAAATCCGCAGGTGGCTCTGTACTCTAATAATGGCGCCACTTAATAATTTATTACATAAGTTCGTAGTTTTAGAATTATACTCCAAGTTTTTGAGATTATATGATAGGATTCCGCTCATTTATATGAACGGATAATATCTAGTATTAATTATTTCCCATTTTATGTTACCGCAGATACAAGATCCATAACCGTAATCGAATAATTATACAACTCAAATAACCGATATTCGGTTAAAACCAAAATAACAACCCTAATTGAAAACTCTTGAATGTTTACTTTGCCCACCTGACGACGATTTGTTGCGCATTCGGATATTAGAGACATCGCTTATAAGGGACAAAAAGTGTAGGTCTCCTCGATTCCCTTATAACCGGTTTCGACTGTATATAATTAATTAATAATACAGGTAATCCTGACTTAACGACCGACTTCTGTTCTTACGATTTGGTGTTAGAACGAATTGGTCAGTAAGCGAGTAACTTGTGGATATATATTTAAAACAAGTTACTCGCTTACGTTCTCATGGCTCTAAAGACATTTATATCGTAATTATGCACAAACTATTTTTCTTCATCATAATTTTAGAACAATGAATGCGAGGAATTACGACGGAAGTTCAAGCATTCGTTAAAAAGATAAGTACGTGAAAACCATCTTTATATATATATATATAATGTACTCATATTATAATATATATATAATATAAAGTATAAATATATATATAGTTCATATAAAGATCAACAATGAGGAGATTTGAGGTTGGTTGACAGCTTCATCTTCCTGGGCTCCAAGGTAGACTGCAATGGCGACTGGCGAACGAAATCACACGAAGAATCGCTCTCGGGTGCACAGCGATGGTCAACATGGACCCAATTTGGAGGTGTAAGGATGTCTCAATCAACACCAAGCGCAAACTGGTCACCGCCATTATGTTTCCCATTGCCACCTACGGATGTGAGACCTGGATCCTAACAAAGGCAAACAGGAGAAAGATTGACGCGTTCGAACTGTGGTGCTGAAGAAGACTCCTGAGGATCCTCTGAACAGCTAGGGTCGCCAACAAGTCAGTCTTAGAGCGCATCAATCCCGATTATTTCCTGGAAAGCAAGATCATCAGGCCGAAGCTGACTTTTTAGAGCGCATCAATCCCGATTATTTCCTGGAAAGCAAGATCACCAGGCCGAAGCTGACTTTTTACGGTCATGTGATGCGGGCCAACTCGCTGGAGAAGGATGTGATGCTGGGGAGGATGAGCGGAACAAGACCTAGAGGAAGACCGAAGACCCGTTGGCTGGATACAATCAAGAAAGACACTGGCAAGAACATCGAGGAACTGCAGGAATTGGTCAGGACAGGAAGACATGGAGGGACATGACCCATAGAATAGCCAAGAATCGGACACGATTGAACGGCTAGAATTGATTGATTGATATATATAATAAATATTAAATAAATGTTATATAATACAGTACATATATAATATATATATATGTATTGTATCATATAACATTTATTTAATAATATATATATTACTGTTAGATATTTTATTATTTAATAAAGTATATATATGATATGCCACTTTGTCCTCTCTCAAATCAATCATCATTATGATATGTTAAGAACTAAACATTGCAGAACATTCAAATCTTAGAGAATCATTCCATTTTGTTCAAGTTATAAATTATACACTATCTATTAATGTTCGGAGTGTTATATGATCTCGTTACGAAATAAAAGAGAGGAAATTTTAAAATTCTATGACTGAAACTGTTGCAAATAGATTTACTGAAAGGTGATTATACCTTTACCTCACATATAAAATATATAACTAAGTGGCTTGTATAAATTTTATCGTTATAGTTATATACATTATATCCTATAAGTTATAGCCTATTCTATATAACTATTTAATGATAATATTAATCTGGAAATAAAATCTGATAGAATAGATTAAAATATGCCTAAATACAATATAGAATAATTATATAAATTAAAAGTAATAACAGAGTATACTGAATTGAAAACATTTTAAAAAGTTTAAAAAATTAATTAAATTAGTCTTTCAATTAAATTCATTAGACTTTTATAATTAAGTTATTTAAATTATAATTAATCGTCAAAAATATAACGTGAAGTGAAAATTATGCAGAAAAAAAATGCAATACTAGATTACATTCAAACCTGAAATAAAAGATTATCATCTTACTAAAATAAAACAAAATACAGTCATTTAATTTAATATTAAATTTATATATGATATTTATTTTTATTTTATTTATAAAAGTATAATAAAAGTCGATTTTCTGTAAAGCAAAACAATAAAATAAGGAAAATAATAAAATAGTTTAAAAATTATAAGTTTCTTAATACAATAATAACACTTAGGTTATGTAAGTTAAGCCGCCATAATGCACCAAAAATATATATCTGATGACGGTTTCTTATACAGCCCATCACAGATTGGCCAACATCCATGATTGAGTCAACTGGATGGTTGAAGAATAAGGTTCAATGGGCCGATCTAGACCTTTCATGAATAACTGGACGTGTAGGACCTGGATTTGAAACCAGATCTTCCAGGATGGTAAGCCACAACTTTACCATGGTCCATCCGGTCATAACAACACATAAAATATGAAATTTAATATTGTAATATAATATAGATTACCCAAAGAAATATAAAAAATTTGTTAATCATTGTAAATTTTAGTCTTTCAATTTTATGGCGATTCTATAGGAAAGCTTATGCTTATTATTAATATCTTAAACATTATTTATATAGAGATATAATAATACTCATATTTTAGATTGTACACAATATTATCCAGAATTTATAATTCTAAATTTATGAATTCTGTCCTCCTCCTAGAATAAAAATAATTGTTTACTACAATGATTATTAATGCATTCAATGATTATATACAAGAAGATGAAAGCATATTTTGGTAACTTAAAACATATAAAGAGCAAAATAATTATAGATTCTTACCGATTTTGCCACCATAGATGGAAAATATAGAAATATCATCAAAGCTATCAAAACAAAACCAATCTCAATTGAAAAAGTTAAAATAAATTCTATATCCGTGCTATTGATGATGTCATTACACAAATTCAGTGCTATAGCGTATAAAAGACATAATATTATGCTATACTGAATATTAAATAATTCGTTGATAATCGTCATCATTTTACAAGAGTCATAATACTTTAATTGCACGTTATTAATATATTCTTCTTCGCTTTGAAAGTCCGGAATTGCATCGATGAAATAACTAATGCTTTCAAATTGAATTTTTACTATTATGCATAAAAATATCAACAAACCCAAATAGAATGAAATTGACGTTAGAGAATAAAAAAGTCCTAAATTAACTATAGCCAGGTGAAAACAACTGAAAGGATTATTCATATAATCGCAATTTTGATCATCAAATTTTGTGTATTGAATGTAAATTGCAGTGGTTATTTTGCAGATACAACTTGAAAATGTCGTTAAAATGTAAACAATTGAATAGTAGAGAAGCATTTTATGTAAATTTATTGTTTTTGTAATGTAAATATCATTTTGATGATTCATATACATTTCGTATATTTGATAAAACTTCGATTTAGAAGAAAATGTATTGTAAATAACGAGTAATGCTGAAAAACCAAAAAAGCAAAGATGTCCTTTTGCTATAGACTGGGCTTTATCACCATAGTAATCATCAGTATTAGCCGCTTCTAGAAATCTTCGACAAGGTGGGAAAAGAAGCAAACTTCCTTCGTGCAGCACTGCACATGATATTAAGATGATAACGAAGATTTGATAAATTCTCCAAAATAATATTTCGATAGACGAATCATTCTTAGTCGGAATAACGAAACCGATATATCTTCCAACTTTTAAAATAAATTCGATTTGTTCTTTAGGTATAATATCTTTTAATCGCTGACGATTCATTTCCAGTATATTTGTTAAAATTAATTCGATAGCGTCCTTCATCCGTTCACTATTTAGCAATACAGGAATATATGGCGCTGATGAAAGTTTTAATCCAGAAAATGACGAAATTATTGATTTTTTAATTAAATTCTATTCAGGAGGCTATCTGAATAATGTTAAAAATTCGATATTTATGGCTACTACATTTAGATTGCCTTTATATAATACAAGCATAATAGTTTAAATGCATTATATGATCTGTTATTACGGAATAATAGCTCAGATAATCTTAAGCATTCATGATAATTAAAGTAATACGTAAAAATTTCAAATTTAATGGATCTCCATGTAGAGATAAAAACACTTACTCAGCTACTTTCCGAAAGAATGTGAGACAAAATCAATTTTCATTAATTATGGCTATCATAATTAGTTTTGAAGTAATTAGAAAACTTTTATGAAATTTTCTAATTTCATTTTCCATTAAAAATAACCTTGAGGCTACATTATTTTCTACTCTACCTTCAAATATTAAATATGGCAGATGTTCTAATTCGAGGTAATCTTTTAATATATCTTAAACTAGAGTTTTCCAAACTGTGTGGCGCTAGTCTATACCAAGGGAGGCGAGCAAGAATTATTAAAAACATAATTTTTGAAACAAACAAACATAAAAATAAATTCAAATTGGTGTCGAAAAAATGAATCTGCAAAGAGATTATAAATAGATATACTGTATCCATGTTTCCAGGAAATTTCTGCTGTAGCTGTTTTAAAGACAAAATATCGATATGGTTTAGTGATTGAAAAGAACTGCGAGTAGCGATATCTTCTATGATACCCCAATTTGAAAGAATTTGTGCCCAAAAAACAAACCCACTCATGGCATTTAAATAT